>JAOUQZ010043199.1:0-13593 GCA_028564935.1 Neosilurus hyrtlii | reverse complement strand
GACAATGTCATACAGAGACAGATTAGTGTCAGAGTCACAACTACCTTAATATTGTGTAAGAATATGAAAGAAAAAAAATTCCCTAATTTTTCCACATTGGGAAATTTTCCCCAATCGCCTGTATGAATAAACCGCACATGATACCGCCCATACCGATTTAAGATGTTTAGAAAAAATAATTCAATTAAAGTAAATAACTCTTAAAACTTAATAAGTCCTGAAATTAACATTAATTGCAACAGAAACAACAAACGTGACACAGTGCAGGGATGAATCAATGACTCATTTGATCAAAATGCACCTAGTGATGGTTTGCACTGCTGTTTCACTGAAAGAAGGTTCTTGGTTTGAAACCCTGGTCCACTGAGGCCATCACATAAGGTGTTTTAAATATTCTTACACTGCATAAAGACATGCAACTTAGGTAATTTATTATCTCTGGTATATGAAAGCACAGGTCAAAAACAACCATTCATTTGAAATTTGGACTAATGGTAAGATGCTAAGAACATAAAATGCTAAGAACTGTTCAGTAATTACGGCATGAATTTGTGTTTGACTTTGTTACGTCTTAAGGAGGCGGCACGGTGGTGCAGTGGTAAGCACGTCCGCCTCACACACGATTCTCAGGTCTCAGGCGTTTCTGTGTGGAGTTTGCATGTTCTCCCCATGCTTGTGTGGTTTTCCACTGGGTAACTCCGGTTTCCTCCCACAGTCCAAAAACATGTGCAGTAGGCTGATTGGCAGTTCCAAATCTCCCCTAAGTGTGAGTGTGTGTGTGTGTGTGAAGGGTTGTATGTGTGTTGCTCTACAGTGGCCTGGTGAGCTGTTCAGGGTCGCCCAGAGTCGGCTGAGATGGGCGCCAGCCTCCCCACGACCCTAATTAGGATTAAGCGGCTTAGAAAATGAATGGATGAATGAATCTCTTAAGGAGAAAAATAATCTTATTGTCCTATCGTGTTTCCCACCATACAGTAAAGATTCGTGTGGATTTGAACATGTGTTTGTTGGTGAGGCCAAGCATGGGGAAAAAGATCATGGGTCTCCACAACTGGGTCCAGTTTTACCTGCAGGAGAAGCCGAACTGAATCGACTACAAGGGCTACAAAGCCAACTACAGAAACACAGTATGTTTGTCTTTAACTAAGTCTTCTTCTATCAATCTTACAGTGATAAACCAATAGAACAATCCCATACAATAAAGGTAATTTAAACCAGGATATGTTCAAGATAAGTTTTGATGCATATATACATATATATTGTGTATATTCCCATTGCAACTCATGCATTACCTAAATACAATAGTTCTTACATTCCAACAGCAATAAGCAGCACTCATACAGTTGATGTGTATCATATTATATGTGGGCTGTTTCACAATCAGGGGAGACTTTTAGGGTTCACAGTAGCTCAAAAATAAAACTAGTTTTTGTGATTTCTTGTTACCAGTCAAAACCTTATGAGACTAGAATATTTTGGGTGAAGTATTAGAGCTACAGGTCTAATGGTGTCTAAGTTACACTGGGTGAAAGTATAACAGGTAGGGGGTCTGAACAAACTGATGATTTTTTCAGATGATTAATTTGCTTATGTAAAGTTCCAAATTAAATATTGCATTCCCCACACTTTTCTAGTTTTGTTACTTATTAGGTACAATGTGTAACATTTTGGAGGTTCTATTAAGAGAAATGAAAATTATCACCAGTAAATGAGTTTGTATTCATCTAAAGTCATTTTTTAAAAAATGGTACGTTTTTAGAACCTGAAAAATAATTGTTTATATCTATGGGCATGGGCAGGGGTCCCCTCTCGTGGAGGCCACCATCTTGCACCACCATGTTTCTACAATAACACAGAGCCATACAAGCTTCGAAGGGGAGGGATTGGGAATGAAATTTCACCTGGTTGCAATCTGGAATCCACTAGATGGCGCTAGATACTGCTAAATCTTACACACTGTACCTTTGCCAGCATTGTTTATGGTGTCTTACTTGTGGTGCGTCTTCATATCTGGAGCAGGAAATGGAAAGGGGCTTTGTAAACCCAAACTTCACATTACTTTATCCCGGTAAACAAACTGAAGGTTGTACACCTGATGGAAGCCTGAAGTTCATCCTGTAGATGGCACTCAAGTGACTTTCTTAGTGTGAGAGAAAGACTTCACTGCCACCGTCATCAGATTCCTATATCACTGCTTTTCACACTCTTACACCAATCTATTACATTCATTTAAAAAAGTCCATTTGAGTTTTTATTACCATGTACTGTCGTGTTTACCTCATGATGGACTCATGCTTGTTTGACCTTAATTTGCATTTTTATTATATTGTTAATAAACAGTTTGCACTTCCATCTATGCCTCGGCCTCGTAAAAGAATGTCAATGACTGTCATCTTGTTCCTGCACATTATTGACAGGGACAGCGAGGGAAACACTACTCAGTGCTTGAACAGGTAATATAGAGGTAAACTGTTATTACCACAGGGTGGTAACGTGACTGGGGAGCATGATGTACTTGGGAACCATGAAAGATTATCCAAACCTATCTACCTGTATATATGTACCGGTACATGTATATATTCATTCATTCATTCATTCATTCATTCATTCATTTTCTAAGCCACTTTTTCCTAATTAGGCGCACCATCTCAGCCGAATGTGGGCGAGGGCGGGGTATGCTCACAACTCCATCGTAGGGCAAACACACACACAACTATTCATACACACACTCACACCTAGGGACATTTTGGAGCAGACAATTAGCAAACTGTGCATGTTTTTGGACTGTTGGAGAAAACCCACACAAGCACGGGGAGAACATGCTCCAAACTCTACACAGAAATGTACCACCCTATATAAATAAATATGTGTGTGTGTGCGTGTGTGTGTGTGTTTGTGTGTGTGTGCATGCATTGCTGAGTAACAATAGTTGTCAAGGATGTTGAACCCCCTCTATGTATAACATAAAATCAGTTTTGTTTTAACTTTTTCCCCTTTAATCTTGCTTAAGTATTTGTATTATAACATGTATTTCCATGAAATAAAACTTCAGGTGACTGTAAAAATCCAAAGGTGGAAAGCAATTTTACCTTTATTTGTAATATGTAATTAACTCTGAATGGTTATTCTCAAAAGCCTTTTTTTCGACTCAGCACTCTTAGTCTGGAGCCTGCAGAGCTCACCTGATATGTCTGTCATGGTTAAAATACATTCATTCATTCATTTTCTGAACCGCTTAATCCTAATTAGAGGCACGGGGAGGCTGGCACCCACCTCAGCCGACTCTGGGCGGGGGCGGAGTACACCCTGGACAGCTCGCCAGGCCATCGCAGGGCAGAAACACGCTGACGGCTAAGCAGCCTAGTATTGACAAAAATCAGCAATGGTTCTTTTACATACTTCTCACCACAGACAGTGAGAGAAATGGCTGGCCTTTGATAACCCAGTTAGCTGCACTGGGGGGACAGCAGTGACAACCCGTCGCTAGTGGGGCTTGAACCCCAACCTTGGGATCAGGAATACCTTGCAGGTAAATAATGTTTGCCAAGCAAGTGCTGAAATGTGAAATAACCCAGCCATTGGGGTGACATAATCAATGTGTTCTTAGTGCCGGTCCTAAGACCAGGTAAATGGGGAGGATTGTGTCAGGAAGGGCATCTGGCATAAAACCCGTGCCACATCAAACATGGCTTCAAAGCAGAGCGTTCATACTGAATCAGTCAAGACTCGGGGTAACAAAAACCA
This sequence comes from Neosilurus hyrtlii, assembly GCA_028564935.1. Lineage (NCBI taxonomy): Eukaryota > Metazoa > Chordata > Actinopteri > Siluriformes > Plotosidae > Neosilurus > Neosilurus hyrtlii. Next base: position 9,849 of record JAOUQZ010043199.1, on the reverse strand, counting down.
CCATTAGTACTTTTGGCCAGCAGGGCTCTGGTGGATAGTTGGCTACTGAGAAGAGAAATGAAAGTCAGCAGGAGTGAAAAACAGTACGTGTGTATGAATGAGAGGGAGGGAATGTTTTTTAAATCAGAAAACGGTTAAGTTTAATGCAGTACCTCTTGATAGCACCAGTAAGTCAAACAAATCTCTAGAGCCTCTTTAGTTTGTGGCATTTCTAATAAGTACAGCAATGTGTGAGCTGTGGCTTGGGAAGCTTCATGGATCATAAGGACACCCACGTGGAATTGAGTCAGTGCTCAGTTCACCTCAACTCGTTGGAAGTGTTGCTGGCACAAACACTGTCACCACTAAACCCTGCTGTCAACTCTCTAGAAAGAAGATCATTTATCCAGTCCTTTCGACACTTAGGCTACACTTACGCATGTATGAATTTCATTTCATTAGAAAACAATATGTCAAAGTATGTACCTATTATTTATTTCAAAGATACAAGGACAACAAACTTTTCTAACAAAATATTAAAAACAAGAGCATGAGGGGAGCGCAAACCTCTTTCAAGCCCAGCAATCCCCCCACATATGCACTAAAATGTCAAAAATCGTCCTGTATTACAATGTTAAAGAATCATTAAGATCCAGAATCTGATCCGTATCATTTTCAAAACGTATTGGAGTCTTGCTTACCTGAAGCCCTCCCTTAACAGGATAACAGGACAGAAGATTAACCCACAAATTGAGGGTAAAACATAGCCTTCCTTTAAAAACAATCATGGGACTAGTATAGAGAAGGAGAAGCCCACATTTTCCCATCATGAAATCCCAACTTCTCGTTCAATGATGAGAAAGAGCGAGATTTTCAGCTGCAGGTAGCATTCATGAAATTCATGCTGGGATTTCAGGAGCTGCACACCCCCCACCAGCTCTTTCCACTTTTAAACTTATACACTCATTATCCAAACCACTTAATCCATTCTAGGGCCGCGGGGAGGCTGGAGCCTATCTCAGTCAACACTGGGCGGCGGTGGGGTACACTCTGAACAGCTCACCAGGGCCAACACACTCTGCAGGGCCAAAACACACCCAAACATTCACACTCCCACTCATACCTAGGGGCAATTTGGAATAGCCAGTTACCCTAATGTGCAAGTCTTTGGACTGTGGGAGGAAACTGGAGTACCTTGAGGAAGCCCACATGAGTACAGGGAGAACAAACTCCGCACAGAAATGGCAGAGCCCGGGACTTGAACCTTCTTGCTCTAAGGAGGATGTGCTAACCACAGGGCCACCATGCCATCCTTTATTTTAAACTTGTACAGTATATTATCACAAGAGCCAGAGACAGTGGCCTAGGATTGGTCCGACAAAACCCACTCCTTCGGCTGCAACCCAGTTCACATCACACCCGACCCATATATCCCCTTACACATGGGGTGGGTCCATGGGAGGATGGACCTATGCACTCTCTTTGGGTGGGACGGGGCTGAAATCAGCTTCGTTTGCAGGGTGGCAGGGCTCACCGTTAGAGATAGGATGAGAAGCTCAGCCACTAAGGAGGAGCTTGGAGTAGAACCACTGCTCCTCCGTGTTGAGAGGAGCCAGCTGAGGTGGCTTGGGCATCTGCTTAGAATGCCCCCTGAATGCCTCCCTGGTGTTGTGCTTCGGGTTTGTCAAACCAGGATGGAACCCTGAGGTTGACCCAGAACATGCTTAAGGGACTCCCAGCTGGCCTGGGAACATCTCAAAATCTCCCTGGAAGAGCTGGAAGAAGTGGCAGGAGAGAGATGTCTGGACCTCACTGCTTAGTTGCTGCCTCCACAACCTGACCTGGGATTAATCGGAAGGAGATGATGAAGAAATCGAACTGAGAGGGTGTTTAATTATTTCAGAAGTGTTATGGATGTTGGATCAGTGACTATAGGTTAAGTGCACTAGTTATCATGTTTAGGCTAAACTTAGAGCTTTCCTCGTGACATGTTTTTTTCCAACAGTGAACAGAACAGAAGAGCAGCCAAGATTCTACTTATATAAATTAATTATTTAATATCCTGCTTGACCGGCACGGTGGTGTAGTGGTGAGAACTTCCGCCTCACATCAAGAAGGTCCTGGGTTTAGGCCCGGTGCAGCCCGGCGAGGGTGTTTCTGTGTGGAGTCTGTATGTTCTTGCGTGGGTTTGATCCAGGCATTCTGGTTTCCTCCCCTAATCCAAAGACATGCACATTAGGGTAATAGGGTGTTTCAAATTACCCCTAAGTGATGGAATGGTTGTGTGTGTGTTAGCCTTGCGATGGTCTGGCTAACTGTTCAGGCAGTCCTCTGTCCTCTTCCAGGGTCGGCTGAGATAGGCTCCAGTTCATCCACGACACTAATAAAGGAAAAAGTGGTTTGGAAAATTGCATGATATGCGATGCTACTACCTAAAAGACGTTGTTGTTATAAAACATTGTTGCATCGGGACATGGTTATAAAAATAGCTTTTTTGATCTGTTTATTGTTAAACATTAAATCATGAGGGACAATCAGGAGAACAGGAATATCTATTTTGATCACCTTCCTGTTCTACACAGTGCAGCCCCTTCCAGAAACAATTCAATTGTTAATGCCTCCTGCTCGTACCTCCTCTCCTCTCCCTTCATCCCCTGTAGTTCCCTGTAGAGGCCAGAGTTATACTTTGAGTAGGAAAGAACAAACATTATAACAGAATTAAAAAATGGATCTTCTGAAACCCTGAACTAAAAGAGATTTCTAACAGGAAATTAAAGTGGAACAGAAGAAAAAGTGCAGGTGACAGGGTCAGAGCTGCAGGAGCGGCACCTACAGCCATGCTATCACGATGTTTCATACAGGTGGGCATTAAATCAGGGAGTAATGGGTAACACAACATAATTAGGTCTCTGTAGAGGAGGGCAGAATCCTCAGCAGCTGATGCTTGGCAATTTGTCTCCTGCATTAATAATACTGCTGTTTCGCCATGTGCAGCCCAACAGCTTCAGCATGCTTTCAGTCAATTTATTTTAATTGTGCAATTTGCATTTGGCCTTTTCTGAGTTAGGGCAAACATAATGTGTGCATCTGGCTTTTTGGTTCAATCATCTTTTTTTAATCTGGAAAAAACGTGCATAATTCCAAACTATATATTAAAAATCACCAGAAAAGAACCATGAATATATGGATAGATGGATAGTTTGTTACCTCTGCTGAGGGGATTATGTTTTACCCTTGGTGTGTGTGTGTGTGTGTGTGTGTGTGTGTGTGTGTGTGTGTGTGTGTGTGTGTGTGTTCGCAGGATTACGCAAAAAGATTATGATCGGATTTTCATTCAATTTGAACCAGAGGCGGGGCTTGGGAAAAGATAGACTCTGTTAGATTTTGGAGATTTTCGGAATTCTCAATCCCAGAAGTCATTAAAGGATCACTGTGAGATAGGATGATTTTTTGACATTCATGTTTTGATTCACATGGTGGCTTGGTTGAGGTTTGCACTCTCCTAGTGAGCATTTACTGAGCAATTTTAGGTAAAACATTTTTGGGATTTTTGAATAATGAACACAAGAAGATGCGGTTTTATAGAGAAAAAAAATAATAACAGGGATCTGTTAGCGGACTAAAAGCTGGTATAAGTTGTATACACAAACAGTTATATTGGTTGAAATGGACTCTACACTCTACACTTACTTTGGCAGAAATTAATAACTTATGCAATCTTAAAAAAAATTGGAAAAAACTCTGTATTCCTGTAAAAACACTGACCAATCACTACCTCGCAGTCCTGTGGGAAATATCCAATCAAATGCTCCCATGTCTCCCCACTCGTGCATGACCCTACTGTGCACAAACCCGCAGTCAGAGTAAACGTGAATTTTTGCCAGTTTTCAAGATTACCCACCCCAGCTTTAATGCTTCCAATAAATAGATTATTATTTTGATTGTAGCTCTTTGATTCCTTTTATAGCTATTAAGGATATAGATTTTAAGTATTTACGCTGCTTTGTGTTTAAGTTTTGCTGTTCCATATTTTTAAGTGGGTTCTAAGCATTGATAACACTGTGTGGCTTAATATATAGGCATGTGTTGCTGCACCTTTTGGAATTTCTCTGTAGTTTTCCACTTTGGCCTTGCTAAACACTTGATTGCCTTAGCAATTTTAAACTGTTCTGCAATGTCAGCCTGCTCTGTAAAAAACCTCTTCGCACATTGGTGCTAACATTGCTTCCAAGCCTCCCATGTTACAGTACATGGACATACTGTAGAGTATTCAGTAAATGTCCAGCTCCTCTCTCCTGTATGAAGACTGATGATGCAGGAAATACTTTTTTTTATAACAAACAGTGCCTCAAAGGCAAGAGTGCAGTCAAAGCCTAATACTACACACACACACACATACACACACACACACACACACACCAGTGTAAAACTATGAATGATGCTGATAGCAAGACTTTATTAATTAATTGTTTTTAACACCTCATGGATGATTTAATAAATAAATGTATGCATTCGTACGCACTTCTGACATGAAATGGAAAAAGTCAAGGTGGCTCTAAGAGTCATATGACGGTGTCTGAGGTTTATAAAGATGTGGGATGTTCTGTAAAGTACTGTATCCATCCTTTTGTTTTCGATACTGCTTAGCCTTCGGGGTCACGGACAAAGCTGGAGCCAATCTTCACTGATTTCAGGCAAGAGGCAGGGTTACCTCTCACAGGGCTAACACAGACACAGACAACCATTCACTCTAACATTCAACCATATGGGTCATTTAGAATAGCCAGTAAACTGAATGTGCATGGTTTTAGTTTGAGTACCTGGATGAAACCCACACAGTGAGGTGTCAGTGGCTCTGAACCACCATGATATTCTCCCTTCCTTCAGTGGATAATCTAACCTGGATATTTAGATCTGGACCGAAGAGACTTTCCGGTACTTACTGCAGGAATCTTCTTGTAAAGTGCAGGAGGTTTCATTAGGGTCGCGGGGAAATGCATAGAGAGCCTATCTCAGCCGACTCTGGATGAGTGGGGAAGGTGGGGCACACCCTGAACAGTCCCCAGTCCATCACAGTGCAAAACACACACACACACACAACCATTCACACTCACACCTATGGGCAATTTGTAACAGTCAATTAGCCTAATGTCTTTGGACTGTGGAAGGAAACCGGAGTGCCCAGAGGAAACCCATGCAAGCAAGGGTAAACATGCAAACTCCACACGGAAATGTCCTCACCGAGCTGGCCACATCCAGATTTCTGCATAGGTGCCTTGTGACGAAACACTGTATTAGAGTCATTGTAAAAATCTTTGTATGGCGTTATGTGTTTATGTGGTATTCAAAACTGCAATTAGATGTCGCTACTAAAGTCATTTTGGAACTGTCTTATGCAAATACTACATGAAAATTGGATTATATTTCTCTGACACAGCATTTATTTCCCTTCTACAACAATCATTTGTCACATTAAATCACATTAATTTGGTTTTCTCCCACAGTTGAAAGAAATGCTGAATATGTTAACTCATTACTCTATATTGCTTATTGGTGTGAATGTGAGTGGATACTCATCTATATGTTAGCTCTAGATGCTTATCTTGAAGTGTGCCAATGATATGTGGTAGAGGTGACTGATTGATGGATGGATGGCTGGATGGATCTGCCAGATATCATAAACGAGTTGGACAAATGGAGAAACACATTTTTAAACTATTTATATTTGCATTTCATGTTGAGAATCCATGAGATCCAAAAATTCATTCATTCATTCATTCATTCATTCATTCATTTTCTGAATCACTTAATCCTAATTAGGGTCACGGGGAGGCTGGCGCCCATCTCAGTCGACTCTGGGTGAGGACATTCTGAACAACTTGCCAGGTCATTGCAGTCCAAAAGTTCAATACTATAGCAATTTGTTAACCTGCTGGAGATGGCCAGGTGGGAAAGAACATAAAGGGCACAAAATTCTATCCTTTGGTACCTCACATGTCCAGATGGTTTGCTCCAAATGCTGATAAAATACAATGCCCAGCCAAAAAAATAGTCACCCACTCTAATATTTTCATGGAGTGCGTTTATCCTTGATCACAGCATGTAATCTCCATGGCATTGTTGCTCCAATTGGTCCAGTCGAGGCTCAGCAACATTAATGTGGCAATAAAATGAAGTCAGCTGATGAGCTGAATGTAGTGAATGAGCAGGTTATCACATCAATGGACTTTTTCTTCCCTGATGGCGCGGATATAAAATGGAGACTCAGATAATGAGCGAGTGGTTCAGGGAGCACGAGGAATCATTTTCACATATATATTGGCACCCCAGAGTCCTGATCTTAACCCTATTGAAAGTGTTCGGGATGTGCTAGAGAAGATTTTATGGAGTGGTTCAGTTTTTCCCTCATCAGTTCAAGACGTTGGTGAGAAATGAACCCGACACTGGATGGAAATAAAGGTTGCTTAAGTTTGTTGAAATAATGGCATGACAATTGCATGCTTTAAGTCTTCTTCAGCACATCCCAAAGACTTTTTTTGTCCGGGCAGTGTAATAAGCACTACAGAAGTGTAGATTGGTCATTTTCTTTAAATCTTTTGTCAAGGATGCATTTCACACTACTACTGAAGGTAATTCCCTGTTGTGAAGTGGCCTTCGAGCCTTTCCTGTTTGAGGTTTTGAACACCAGAAACACACTGGAAAGACTGTATGTTCGTGGTGTGCATTACCAAAAAATAGCTGTCACTGGCCAGGCAAAAATCTGCACAGAAATGTTCTGTAAATGTAAATCAGACAACCAATCCCAACGCACAAGGCTGGATGAGTGACAAGGAAAGAGATGTTAAAAGCCAAACTGTTGACGCTGTCAGTTCTACTCCCTCACTTTGTGTATTGTTTTCTCGGATCCATAAAAGGCTTGAAAATGCATCTAATCTTGAGGCGTGTTCATTTATCTGACTTTTATCTTTTATCTTATCTGAGACGAGTCACTGGTGAGCATTTGCCTGTCATGTATCTAATCCCTCCTGCAGTGAAAGGCTACAGCTACAGAATGGATCATTATTTTGCATTATTTCTGTAGAGTTTTAAATTCAGGAGAGAGAAACTCTAACTCTACACACTCCACAATCTTCTCCAGCTCCAAACCACAAATAAATTAGCTTTTGACTGCCTTTCTGATGTCTGCCTTAATTTGTGTCGCCTGTCTTGTGAGTGTAATTATATGATAAATGACACATGTTCTGTTAAGCTTATGATTTTGGTGTTTGCTCTATGAACATTTATTTATTGAAAACAAATCTGTTTTTTATTGCTGCTGGCCATCATACAAGTCAGCAATACATAACAGCCAATGAACATCAAAGCAGCAGCATTACTGGGTTTCCTATGGGCTATGTGTGGTTCTCTCTTTCGAGTGATGCTGTCATAGTCAGTTATGCCAGAGTCCCTGCTTGCACTCAGCACTGATAAACTCTCTTCTTCAACCATTACACTGTTATAAGCATATCTGCAACCTCTCTCTCTCCCCCTCCCCCCCCTCTCTCTGTGTGTGTTTTTGTTGAGCTACACATGCTACTTATGAGATACCAGTAATCCTAACCTTTCTGTTCTCTGAATCCTTTGATCTGTCCTGACCACAATTACCAATCAATGCTAATCAAGTTGGTCAGTTTTTAAGAAAAATCTAATTTTTTTAAATAGGTATAGAAATTTTCTGACAGAGTTTCTATTCTTTTGCTACAATTTATAACACAAGTTAGTAGGTTTTAGAAGTGGAGCTATCAGTGGAACATGCACAGGGGCCTGAAAAAGAAGCAAAGGGAAATAACTGACTTATTTTTATTTTTTATTTTTTTACAAAACTTGACTTAGCAGATTTTGCAAGTCATTCATTCATTAATTTTCTGAACCACTTAACTGCTTTTTAGGGTTGCTGGAAGGCTGGCACCCATCTCAGCGCAAGGGCAGAGTACACCCTGGACAAGCCATCGCAAAGCAGAAATATGATGATGCAGCCTACTCTTTACGAAAATCAGCAATGGTTCTTTTACATGCCTCTCAATATAGACAGTGAAAGACATGGCCAGCATTTGATAACTGAGTTAGCTTCACTGGGGGGACAGCAGTGACATGCCGTTGATAGTGGGGCTTTAACCCCCGACCTTCATATCAGTAATCCAGGACCCTACCACCGGGACACCACTGACCCAGGTTTTGCAGGTGGACTCCTCAATTACATTCATTCTTAACCGCTTAATCCTAAGTAGGGTCATGGGGAAGCTGGCACCCATCTCAACCGACTCTGGGCGAGGGCAGAGTACACCCTGTAGCTCACCAGGCCATCGCAGGGCAGAAGTTCAAGATTTTCTCCTCCTGTTGACTGAGGGAGTTTTTCCTTGCCACCATCTTTCATCTAGGCTTGCTCATTAGGGATGTGTAGTGCAGAAGAAACGTTTAAATTCTTTATCATTTTTTAAAAATAATGTAAACTGCTTTGTGACAATGTCAACTGAAAAAAGTGGTATATAAATAAAACTGGACACAGTATTTCATCAATATGGTGCTCTGCTCGGGAGCTCTGACATTAAATTTATTTGTATAGAAAAATAAATAAATAAACAGTAATAATAATGTCAAGAGTAGCTGCATAGCCGTCAGCATGTTTCTGCCCTGCGATGGCCTGGCGAGCTGTCCAGGGTGTACTCTGCCCCTGCCCAGAGTCGGTTGAGATGGGCGCAGCCTCCCCGTGACCCTAACTAGGATTAAGCAGTTCAGAAAATGAATGAATGAATGTAATAATAATTTAAATACCATTTTTCCTTCACTATGTGTACAATATATTATATACACAAGAATTCAAGACAAGAAACACCGGTGCAGTACACATGATTGAAAATAATCATGCATAAGCATGAGTCTGATGGTGTTCAGTGAGTATGTGCAAGTGTGAAGTGGAGTGCAGAGAGGTGTGAAAGATCATGGTGAAATGAGTCATCTCCCCTTAAGGTGCAGTGTGTTTTTATTGTCCAGAAAATAGCCAACAGTTATCCATGATTGAGAACGTGAATTGCCTGTAGAAAGTCTCTGTGCTTGCTTTAATGATAGAGAGAAAAAGAACAGTTTGTGGTTTGGATGAGTGTGCTGCTGCTTGCTTTATTTCTAATGTAGATGTCTTTGCAGATCCAGATGATATCTTCCAATGGAACTTTTACAGGCTTTGCATCTGACTAGGGTTGTTTCTGTACCAAACAATGATGTTACTGATTAGGACACTTTTGATTGCGCTTTTAATGAAAACATGTGAGGATGATGGTTGGCAACTTGAATGCTCTCAGTCTGTGGAGGTAATAGAGACACCGTTGTACCTTTTAAATAGCATGGCAATGTGGTGAGACCAAACCTCCTAAAAATAAATAAATAAATAAAAGTTGTAATAATAGTAGTGGTCTTAGTAATAATAATGATAATTTTTGGATTTTAATTTATTGTATTAATTCCACAGGGGAAATTATTGCCTCTGCATTTAACATCCATGCACTTCATCCGACGTGAGCACACACACGTAAAACAGTAAGCACACATTCAGAGCAGTGGGCTGGCACACACATTGAGGCACCCGGAGAGCAGATTGGGGGTTAGGTGCCTTGCTCAAAGACACTTCAGCCATCAACATGGAAGAAAGGAAGGTGCAGCTCTCCCCCACTGCCACACATTTTTCCTGCTGGCTTAGGAATCAAACCAGCGACCTTTCAGTCCCAAACCCACTTATCTAAACATCAGGCTATGGCTGCCCCTTAATAATAATAATAATAATAATAATAATAATAATAATAATAATAATAATAATAATAATAATAATAATAATAATAA
>JAOUQZ010043198.1:0-13595 GCA_028564935.1 Neosilurus hyrtlii | reverse complement strand
ACCCGTTGATAGTGGGGCTTGAACCCCCGACCCTGGGATCAGTAATCCAGCACCTTACCACCAGGCCACCACTGCCCCGGTTGGTATTGGTAGACTTTCATGTTTCGCTGTAGCTTTTGTGACATTGTTTTGAGTGCATATTAGACATCTAGACAATAGTGAGTTTACCCCTGGCCGCAAATTAGCAATACAAAAAAGTTTTAACATATCTTCCAAGACCCCCCGTCATGCGCGGTGTGTCACGCCGTGAAACAGAGGCGCTGATTATTATCATACCACAAACCATCAGGACGTACTATAGACGAGAGAGACTGCCAGTACACAGTGTTAGAAGGTGTGGCGGACCCTTGAATGGAATGCGGGTCAAGGTCTGGGATGAAAGCGCTAACCATATAGGAAACATCAGATGGCAAAGGATGGCCCTGTGAAGGGAAAAAATTTGAAGCTGTGCCGCATGTTTCGCCGCACGATCAGCAAGAGAGTTACCCTTAACCTCTGGGGAGTCCCCAGACGAGTGCGCCTTCATCTTAATGATTGCAAGCATACGAGGAAGATAGCATGCATCAATGAGGTCCTGCACTAATGATGAGTGAGAAATAGGCTTACCCTCGGTGGAGCAAAAACGTGACTGCCAAATACGCCCGAAATCATGAGCAACGCCAAAGGCATAGCGTGAATCAGTGTAAATTGAAACATCCTTACCCTTTGATAAAACACAGGCCCGTGTGAGTGCAAACAGTTCAGCAGCCTGGGCTGAAGAGAAAGGCAGGGCGAAAGATTCAACAACAGTGTCCAGAAGCGCACACACAGAGTACCCACAGAGGAAAGTGCCATCACAGGGCTTAGAACAAGAACCGTCCACGAACAGAACATCACTCCCCTCCAGCGGACTGGAGGACAGGTCTGGGCGGATACTCGTGGAATGTACAATCTCAGCCAAACAATCGTGAGCCGTATCAGGAAGAGTGTCATCTTGTATATTAATTAGGCCTTAATCATGTCCAGGGTCCAGATGAGAGGCTGCTGCAGCAGATCCTAGTGAGAAATAGCAGAACGCATACGTTTGTCATAAAAAGAACAGTCAGGTGTCCACTGTCTACAGTAGTTAATGAGTCCCATGAAAGCCAGCAGAGCATAACAACGGTTATATACTGGCATGAGAAATATCACCACAGTGTTCCCGCGTGTACCCATACGGATGGACGGACAGTGTTCATGACACAAAAAATCAAAACGATGCTGTACCAGTCTCTCTTAAGTATGGTTCTGTGCTCAATATAAACACATATTCATACTGTGCAGTAGTTCGCATGAGCCTTACATATGACTAAGCTCAGAAATACCTTCCAAATCTATAATCTCCCATTCAAGTCCCGGGCTCAGCGAGGACATTGCTGTGTGGAGTTTGCATGTTCGTCCTGTGCTTGCATGTGTTTCCTCCGGGTACTTCAGCTTCCTCACACAGTCCAGTGACATATACTAGGTGTGAGTGTGAGGGTGGTTGTGTGCATTGTGAGTTGGTTGAATGGTTGTGAGCTGTTTACCGTGTATCCTGCCTTTGCCAGTGTTGGCAGAGATGGACTCCGGCCTCCCTGCGACCCTAGTAGGATGAAGTGGTCCAGCATGAGTGTGTGAGTGAGTGATATTTGGTCAGATTTATATTCATTTTTTAAGTTAGTTAAAGGTTCCTGTTCCCTTCTCATGTATATAAAAGAAAGATGAAATACAGTGTTATTTAAAAAAGAAAATACAGATGCTGTTTATTGACTACAGCTCAGCTTTCAACAGTATAATTCCATCCAGGCTTGTCATGAAGCCCCGGAATCTGTGCATCAGATGGATTGGCGGTGTGACATACTCCACACTGACCCTCAGCACTGGTGCCCCCCAGGGATGTGTGCTCAGCCCCCTGCTATATACCTTGTTCACCCATGACTGGACAGCCACACTCAGCTTCAACACGGTTATCAAATTTGCAGACAACATCACCATCATCAGCTGCATTTCAGATGGAGACAAGGATACCAGGGAGCTCATCGTGTTCTACAGGAGACAGCAGGGTGGAGGCCACACCCATATCCACATCGAGGGGACAGAGGTGGAGAGAGTCAGTTGCTTCAGGTTCATCACTGAGCTGGTCACATCACATGAGTGTTATCTCAAAAGCAGCGAGACAGCGTCTCTTCTTTCTTTGGTGGCTGAGGAGGTTTGGCATGAGAATACTAACCGACATTTACCGATGCACCCACGAGAGTATTCTGTCTGGCTGCATGGCCAGATCAGCACAACGCATCACAAGGACTGAACTGCCAGCCATCGAGGACCTCTACACACAGTACTGTAGAAGGAAGGCCCAGCGGATCCTCTCTGATCCCAGCCACCCCAATCACACACTCTTCACGCTCCTGCCAGACGCTACAGGAGCATCCGGACTCACACCAGCAGATTCAGGGACAGTTTCTACCCACAAGCCATCACGCTGCTGAACTACTGCTTTACTGGACAATCTGCACACTTTTTGCACATTTACTGTACACAACCCATAGTAATATATTTCCCTTCACATGGGTTTCCTTCAGGCATTCCAGTTTCCTCCCACAGTCCAAAGGCATGCAAATTAGGCTAAATGGTTGTTCCAAATTGCCCCTAGATGTGAGTGTGAATGGTTGTGTGTGTTGCCTGGTGCGCTGTTCTGGGTGTATCCTGCCTTCGCCCAGAGTCGGCTAAGATAGGCTCCAGCCTCCCCTAACCCAAGTAGGATTAAGCGATTCAACAAAGTAATGAATGAATGAATGAACCCCAACCCTAAAACTTACCCTAATTCTTTGTCTTTATGATTAGTTTTATTCAAGTAAAAATACAAGATGGAAAATTAAATAAAGTGTTTCTCGTGCTGTATGTACCATACATACTTCAGAATGAAAAGTGAATTACTTAATTTGCATTTCAACTGTAACGCATTACAGCTTCATTACCATAAACACTATGCTAGTACACTGATCAGTCTCATATTTCATCTTTAATGGATCTTTATCTAAGGTTCGTTGATGCACTACATGGTGATAGTCTGTCCATTTATTCTGACATCCTTTGAACTTTTTTAGTGAAGGAGTTGATCTGTTTATTTACTGCATGTTGACTGTGTCTATAATTGTGTGTATTATTGTGTGTATTCACAGAGTAGTCAATGCGATCACTTCTTCCAGTTAAAGAACGTATCGTTCTGTGGCTACCATCCCAAAAACAACAAGTAAGTGCAAACCTCTGATCCTCTCACATCATGTTTTCAGAAGCACGTTACAAAGAGTCAGCCATTTCACCTTTCGTCTTTTCTACAGATACTTTGGCTTCATTACGAAACATCCAGCAGATCAGAGATTCGCCTGCCACGTGTTCGTCTCAGAGAACTCCACTAAGGTCCTTGCAGAGGCTGTGGGGTGTGTATTTAAGAGCGTGTTATTTTTCTACTCTTGAATAAAATTTTATTTGAGGATGTACATGTTGAGTGCTGCACTCAGTGGAGCACTGCTGTGTCCTGTCATTATAATAAAATCAGAAGACATGTTTGTGGTTCATACAGTACTGTGCATATGCAAAGAAAAAGAATTCCTATAAAGCACAGTTAACAGGAATAAATGAAACAAAGTCAGTATTTGGTTTGATGAACGCTTTGCTTTCAAAATATTGTATTTTCAGGTACGGTTTGTGCACTTACTTCATACATTAATTTGTTGAAACGCTAAATCGAGTTAGGGTGAGGCTTGAGCCTATCTCAGCCAACTCTTGATGGAGGCAGGGATAGCCTAAACAGCTCACTAGTCCATCACACATACACAACCATACACACTCACACCTAGGGGTAATTCGGATAAGCTAATCAGAATAATGTTTTTGGACTCTGGGAGAAAACCCATGCAAGCATGAGGAGAACTTGCACACACCACACAGAAACATCCTCACAGAAGCAGCCACAGATCTCTGGGAGATTTTCACTCTCACACTTGCTTTTTTATTTACATGTAAAACTCAGCAGCCTTTATTGTGGGTTTTTGTCTGAAAATTGTCTCTTACTTATTAAGCTGCTTTCTGTATTGACATTTTTCTGTAGTATTTTATTTTTTGCTGAAACATTAATGTTTTTTTAAAAAATGGACAAAATGTACAGCAGAGCTGTATTTTACTTGTTCAGCTATCAGAGTTCATGCCAATTGGATGTAACGATGTTATACAATATCCCCCGATCCAAAGGAAATCAGCAAAGATATTTGGGTTCAACCTGTCCCATGATTTGTGTGGCATTTAGTAAAAGTGCTCATATCTGTAAATCCCATGTGTTCTGTGTTCCTAGGCTCAAGTGTGTCTGTGTAAAGTTTGCGTGTTCTCCCTGTGCTTGTGTGAGTTTTATCCAGGTACTCAGGTTTCCACCCCTAGTTGAAAGACATGCACATTAGGCTAATGAGCTGTTCCAAATTTCCCCTAGGTGTGAGTGTAAATGATTGTCTGTGCGTGTGTGTGCGTGTGTGTGTGTGCGTGTGTGTGTTGCCCTGCAATGGTCTGGCAAGCTGTTCAGTGTGAACCCCTGTGATAGGCACCAGTCTTCCTGCGACCCAAGTAGAATTAAGCGGTTCAGAAAATGATTGAGTGATATGAACTGGATTGAGGTCAGGGTATCTGCTAAATCATTTTTCAGTTAAATTTTATAATCTAAATTTGTCCATTCATCGGTTATAATGCCAACCATTTCTACTGACTGTATTAATCAGGTTAATTGTTTTAGCATTTATACTGTTAGCATAGATCAGTGTCGTCTACTCATTTTCGTATAGTTCTTTTGGATCATCTGGCCATGTACCCGATTATACCGTGGCGATGCCACATCTGTCTGTCCATCTGTCCGGCGTTCATCCACAATGCTTATTCTTTATTTCTTGAACGGTTCTGATTTTGTTTGTTTGATCTGATCTCTGATCTGTTTGTTCTGTTCACTGCTCCCACAGGCCTTTACTCCCAGAATTAAAAATGTTTATAGAAATTTATCATCATCTCATAAATACATTCATCAAATGCACTGTGACACAAATAAATACAATTCTGTGATGCTCATCCCAATAAATATTCAGTCACATCTGCACCTGCTAAACATTGCACAATTTTATTCTGTCCAGCCACCGAATGAGTATGACATCCCTGACATTCTGGTTCCTTTTTTCTATTAGGATTTTCGTGCTAGCAATGTGCCACTGTGCTCATAACTACACCAGTACCATACTACCATGACTAAATACAATCAATTGATCCACTGTACAGGAGATATACTATTATTCCTATTTTTATATTATTATTATTATTATTAAACACTCTGCTTTACAGTACATATAACACTGTTTTTGTTCCTCTCACTGACAGGAAAGCATTCCAGCTGTATTATAAAGAGTTTGTGGAGTTTTCATGCCCTACAGAAGACATCTATCTGGAGTAAACACAGCTGTACTTGCAGATCCGTGTACAGATGTGCAAAAGGACTCAGATGCTGCAGTAAACTAATTGAAACACTAACCCAGAGAAGGCTTGTGGAAAGCATTACTTGCTTTATGGATTTTATTAGAAAGGAAGAAGAATACAGAGTTGAGTTTCGGTTCGGACGTCATGTCATATACTCACACGAGACTGAACCATAACTACACATAAGCATCTGAGGTCATCACACTAGACTAACCTTGGATTAAAACATGTTGTTTTGTACCGCACTGCTATTAATGAGGCCACAGACACTCTGGGAAGATCATTTATTTCAGTATCAGTGGTTCCATAACAGAATATACAAAAATTTTTTTTTACTGAAACATAAAACCTTCAATAATCTCCTGGTAACGAGACTGGTTTTGTTGGTGGTTGGGTATAAGGGACCTCTGTTTCACCACTCTTCACTTTTCTGCCCACAAGCTTCAGAGTACTGAAGGATGAGGTCTGATTGGCTCTCCACTGGACAAATTTTAAACCATATTATCACCAGATTCAAAATCGCATCTTACAGTATGGCCGGCTAAAATTATAACTGTTTTGTTTTAACACAGGGGAGAATGACTAAAGAAATCCTTGTCTGGAAAGTCTGGATGACAACACTTCTGGTTTCTGAGACCAGATAAAACCCCTTCCTGACACGATCAGTCATTTCAGTTGGCACTGGACTGAAAACACTCTTGTAAAGGTTTCTTAGAAAAGATGGAGATACAGATGCTCTTCAGGAAATCCTACAGCACAGAGATACAGCAACACTAACAGGACAAATATGACACTGGGCTCTAGTAGTCAGGCCACTGACATGATTGTTTAGAGGAGAAACTACCTGCTGCACTTATTAACACAACACAGTACCTATTGTGTAGCACAGTGCTAACAGAGCAAAAAGTTACAGTGAGGAAATTTATCACTGAATAAACCTAGAAATCTTTCCCACTTCATTCTCTGCAGAATTTTAGTGCCTCAGATACTAACATTAAACTTACATTTATTTATTCTAATATTTTATTAATAGTGGAGGAAATCTGCTCACATCTCTCTTGAGTTATACAGTCAGGTGCACAAGTCTGAGTGATTCCAATGAGGCGTTTATTAAGAGTTATTCCATGAAACTGAGTCGTATATGAACTGATAATCCCACTCAGTGTTGAGTGACTATCATATCCACATCCACTGGATTCTGAGAATTTTTTTATTATTTTATTTAAATCTGGAAAATATTATGCACGATTATTTCCACAAATTATGAAAAATGTAGGGCAGCATGATGGTGTAATGATTAACAAGTTCGTCTTGCGAAAAGGTCCTGGTTTCGGCAACGGCGTTTCTATTTGGAGTTTGCATGTTCTCCCCGTGCTTTCGTGGGTTTCCTTTGGGTACTCCAGTTTCCCTCTACAGTCCAAAGACATGCACATTAGGATAATTTGGCTGTCCCAAATTGCCCCTAGGTGTGAGTGTGAACAGTTGTATGTGTGTTGGCCCTGCACTGGACTGCTGAGCTGTTGTGATCTCCACCTTCACCCTAAGTCGGCTGAGATGTTGGAGTTTTGTTTTCAAATAGAACATTAATTTCAGCTTAATTCAGCAAATCACTCCATCATTTTGTTTTTCTGTACTCAAGGTATATGAGTGATATCCTATTAATAGATGAGCCAATCAGAGCATGTGACTGCTCATGTCCAGTGAGTGTGGATATAATAGGGCGTAATATACTGAGGCATTGAGAAGATGGACATCAGCTGCAACCATTTAAATAGAACAATCTATGTCACAATGACCTAAAGAAAATAATTCTACTTTCTGTAAACTTGAATGATTCAGGAACTTTCATGTGAGGATTTCCTGTGCTGTGGAAAGTGTTGTTTATGACCACTGCCTGGAACCACACTTAGACATTTCATGTTTTACTTTCCATTTAATTTGAAGTTTACCTTTGAATTTGTTCTTTGATTCTTTAGAGTTTCTTCGGTGGTGAGTTTTCTGTAGCTGAAAGGTCCAGGTGGTCTTGCTTTAGCAGTGTGTACACCGTATGTCTGTATCAGTATGCACACTTGCCTCAGACTGCTTTCTCAAGGTGTGAAGATACACTTCCTTGTTTTTTTGATGCTGTCTGAGATTATCTTTAAGCATGAATAACAGTGGTAGGTCACAGGACAGGGCAACAGCAGGAGGGTCCATCATGAAGATGAAGTGAGGTGTGGGTGGTTTTTATATTTCCAAACTGTAAAGTAAGAAATGTATATGAGAAGTGGTTTGGAAAATACAAATACCTCCAACTGAATGTGCATATTAACATAAAAGATTGAAAATAGAATTGAGCACTTTTTCTAACACAACAGATCTAGATGCTAGCTTGCAGTCAGTCAGTGATAACTATGTTTTCTCCTGCAACTCAGATTGCTGCTGAGAAGGCAGATATTCGCCTGCTGGAGGACAAAGGTGCAGGAGGTGCACATAGAGTAAAAGGATAACAATATTGTTTCAAGAGCCAGGTTGTGCACCACCACATGTTACAGTGAAAGATGAGGTGATGATATCTAAAATATAAGGACACTGCGTTTTAGCTAAAGATTAGCGAGGTAATCTTTTAAATTAGTACAGATGCATTTTGCATTTTGTTATAATAATGTAAACCAGGCAGACAAAGTCAAACCACAATCCAGAAATGTAGTTGTAAAAGGCAGAGGTGAACTGATCAGGCAAACAGGATATCGGAGACAAGAAGCAAACAGAGAAGCACAAGAAAAGATCATACACTAAGGGCAAACAGAACACAAAGGCTTGGTGCATATAGTGTTATAACATGACGCAGAAACAATACTTCACAGAAAGTGTGACTAAACAGAGTCCTTAAATAGTGTTGGGTGTGCTGTGATCACGTGACAGTCATGTGTCCAGCTCATGTGACTGAGAATGGTGCAAGGGATGTTGGGGAAATGCAGGAAAATTTCAGAAGACTGCAGAAACAGGCTGTAGCTGTGTCGTTGTGCTAATGAGTTAACAGAAGTTTTGTTTTTGGTACAGACATACCGTAGACCTTCAATTCTCTGACTGATTGTGTTTTATGGGGAAAAAATGGTACTAGTGAGTGTTTCCAGGGTTTTATTCAGTCATGCATGTGCATTTGGGACTCAAAAATTAACTTCTGCCACAGCAAAGTTAAATATTCACCATAATAATTAGAGAGCTTTTACAATCCGAGTCAAGCTTATTGGTCATTTTTTTCATTGTGCTAAAACGAGTAAGTTATCAGACAATGCCTTCACTCAAGACTGTTTGTAAGTCTCTGGCTTTATAACTTAGCCAAATGTGTGACGGTTGATCCTGTGAAGGCAAAGGATCACCCCTTTAAAACCAGAAGGACACTGGAAAACAGGAATAAGTGCAAAAAAATGAAGAACAATGTTTTCTACATGTCAGAGCCTTAAAAATAGCTGCTTATATGTGACTGACTCTGTGTTTGCCAGACATTTACACTCACTTGTGTTACAGTGAAGAGAGGGGAGACTTCTATTGAAGAATGGCCAGTCCCCAGTGCACATGCCCAACTGGTGACATATTCCCTTTAAGGTGGAGATAAGTGTGAGATGAGTAAGCCTGTTTTGGACTAAACCTTTCCTCTTCATTTACACACGTTTATTTAGAGCAAGAGTTTGCAGAGTTTAGAAATTTAAGGAAAAGAACGGGAATATACTCTGACCTGGGAAGCACATTTCACAATAAAAGTCATCAGTTTATTTTATATTGTGCCTTTTTAATGATTAATTTCCTTAAAATTATTCTGGAAGTGAATGTGTGTGTTTAAATCAATGGTTGCTGATTGTATGCAGGGTCACAGATTGTTTTAAGACAGGTAATAATCCTGTGACTGATTTAACAAGGGCTAAGATAATTTATCAGATTGACATAATGATGCTGACAGTGTTGTACTGGTTGTATCTGTTATTATTCTATAAACTTTTTGTCACCTGATAGAAAGCTTGGTTTGAGGCATTTTTCAGTTCTTAAAGAGGTTTATTAATTTTAAGCCTACTTCATGAAAGTCCTCCAAACCTGTAAGAGCTATGGATTCTTAAATTCATTGTAATAAGTCATTTTGTAAAATGTCAATACACTTTCATGAAATGTAATTTCTATTCTGGAATTAAACGATGCCAGGTAAAGGCTTCTCTTCTCTTCTCTCATTCTGTTCTTTTACATTCATTGAAAGCAGCATATAAAACTTCACAAACTCATTCAGTAGTGACAGTGATTCAGTTCCGTATATAATATGATTTTTTTTACTCCTAACGCTCTTCTACATGGGTGGAAAATAATGTCTAAAATTAATATTCAAAATAATTCTGGTATTAATTCAAATTATTTCAAATAACAAAACATATTTTAATTGTTGTTAGAAATGTGTGCTTGTTAAATCAATCTGATGAACATAGAAAAACCAAAGGGCAGAACACAACTGGTTATTTATCATTTGTTTCTAATCCCAGGTTTTCAATCAGATTTGCCTCCAACAGAGAGTGGAACCACCATCAGGACCCATTTTTTAGAAACCTATTGTATCTTTGAATCACTAGAATTAGTCTTCCTCTCAGTTGGACAAGTCAGAGCTCACGCCCTGAGGAGATATGGCGGCACACAAGGTGGAACTGGTTTGACTCCATAATCTGCAACACATAAAATTCAGTCAACTGGCTGTCAGTACAGTCTTATATTTGAATAAGTAAATATTTCCCCCTCTGTGATACAGTGCCTACAGGAAAGGGTGATATACCCCAACAAATTGATATACTCCTGGCATTCTGTTTGTTTCATAATTAAAATAAACAAAAACCAGATCAATCACATGAAGTTAGATTAGGTGCCATTGATTAGAACCTCTTGCAGATGGAACCTGTTTTATAGCACAGCTATGGTATAAGCTCTGTGTACTCCTTAAATTGATTTTGGCATCCATTTGTAGTCCATTTCACTCTTGCAAGTGTGCGAAATTGCGCAAATAGAATGTGGGCAAGTCAGTACATATAAGGCAATATAAAAGGAAAATATTAGTAATCAGATAAGAAACTAACAGATTAGATATAAACTAATCAACTTATGAATAAAATAAAACTCAGCACATCTAGGCAATACTACATTACATTTATATACATCACACGGGCATCTGCTCATATACATGAACGCATGTTGTATACCTCAGTGCATTCACTTCCTTGATTACAGCTTCTTCCATGAGGGTGATGTGCAATTTTTCTCAGTACAATGGTGCCCCACTCTGTGAAGACTTATCACTTGATTTTTTGTTCTTCACGAAGAAGGTTGCAATAACAAACTGTATGTATGCAAATTCATGTTCAAGTTGGGTTTAATTCTGCTTTAAGAACCCTTTACCTTGATTTTGGATAGCTTGTTTGTCTGTACAATGTCCTTAAGCATCATCATGCTGATTGGCTGTTATGCATCCTGATGCCATTGGCTGTTTACTCTTTGGCAGAAATTTAATGTGTGCCAACACCTGGAAATTTTAGAATTTAATAAACATTCAAAGCTTAATTCAAGCTTGCAGGGAGGCTGGAGCCTATATCAGCCATCTCTAGGTGCATTTGTATGAAAACCCCCTTGACTCTGATACCCCTAAATAAAATCTAGTATAGCCATTTGCTTACAGAAATCACATAATATTTTTTCCACTTCACAATTATTAACCTGAATAACATATCAATACTCTATTTCCCCCCTGATATATGACTTATATACCACTCAGCCAGCGCCTGGGCTATGAGTTCATTTATCTGTAGTGGAATAAATGTGAATTATTTTAAATAATTGCACTGTAAGAAAGAGGACTTAAACATGGTGTTTCAAAGTTTTCAAATCACTGCTAATTTCTCCAGGACTGACCAAGCATGCAATTCAGCCTGAGAACAGACCACCTGATGTGAAAAGAAATCTCCAGATCCCAAAATTTAATCACAGGATCTGCAGGTCACTCTCGCAACTGTTGGCGTAAAGGCGTACAGGTCCACAATAAGATTGGACAAATTTAACCTGCATAGGAGGCATATCAGGAAAAAGCCTTTACTGTATAAAAGGACATTAGCAGAAGGTTAGAGTTTACCAATGAACATACAGGCAAAGACTGTTGCAACCAAGAGCAAGTTTACTCACTTATTTAGAGGAGGAACTGCTGGCTCTGCGAACAAAGGGATGAGCCGATATGACACCCCATTCCGGTGGAGCTGAGGAGGAGACCCCGGGGCTGTAAGGCTGGGGCTATGTTAAAAGCCGAGCTAGCAGAAAAACGGAGGTGCTACAAGCCATCAATTCCCTCTGTCATCATGGGAAATGTGAACTCGCTGCTGAACAAGATAGACGAGCTCTCCGGACTGAACAACCAGTGGATCTACCGGGAGAGCAGCTTTTTCATCTTTACGGAGACATGGCTGAACCACCTAGTACCCGATGCTAACGTGGACCTGCTGGGATTCACTGCTGTGAGAGCCGACAGAGATACTAAGGCGAGTGGGGAAAAAGCAAAGGTGGGGGACTCATCATGTATGTTAACTGCTGGTGTAACCCGGGACATATCTCTGTAAAGACATTCGCATGTTGCCGGTATCTCGAGCTGCTAGCCGTTAGCCTACGGCCATATTATCTGCCAAGGGAATTCGGTCACGTGATCACCGTCTGTGTTTACAACCTCTCCGAGAGCGGACGAGGCCACTGCCTGTAAGAAAATCCATTCCGTTAAAGCAAGACTGCAGACACAGCACCTTGAGGCATTCATGATTATTTCTGGGGAATTTAACCAGGCAACTTTGGACTCAACTTTGGCTGTTTTTAATCAAGTGGTAGACTGTCTGACTAGAAACAACAGGACAATTGATCTGCTTTATGTTAATGTATGGGATGCATACAGACCGACTCCCCTTTCTCCACTAGGAAGTCTGATCACAACCTGGTCCATCTACAGCCACTGTATACCCCCTGGTCCAAAGGCAACTGGTGACAACCCGATCAGTCAGGAGATGGTCCTCTGAGAAGGAAAGTGCCTTGAGAGACTGTTTTAACACCACAGACTGGGATGCGCTGATGAACCCGCATGGTGAGGACATAGAGGGGATGACACACTGTCTGACGGATTACCTGAACTTCTGCGTAGACGTGGTCTCCCTGTCAAGACTGTCCGCTGCTACCCTAATAGCAAGCTATGGGTAACACTGGAAGTCAAGACTGTCCTCAACAAGAAGACGGCTGCCTTCAAAAGCATTGACAGGGAGGCCATGAAAGCAGCATAGCAGGAGGTGAAACACTGTGTGAAGGAAGCCAAGGACAGCTACAGGAGAAAGGTGGAGCAGAAGCTGACGGAAAACAACATGAGGGAGGTCTGGGAAGGTGTAAGGACCATCACAGGTCTCAACACAAAGACCGAAGCCATAGGGGGGACAAAGGAGAGGACAAACGAACTGAATGACTTCTTCAACAGGTTCAACCAGCCCTTGCCCCCACACCCCCACCACAGCCATCCCCCCTCTCCCCTCCACACACTTTCCCCCAGACACCACAACACCCCCCTCCTCCTCCCCCATATCAACACAACCGTCGCCACTTATCACCACAGACCAGGTCAGAGGACAGCTGAGGAAGCTCCGACCCAGGAAAGCCGCAGGCTCAGACAAAGTGTGTCCAAGACCACTGAAGACCTGCACGGCAGAACTGGGGGAACCTCTACAACGGATCTTCAACCTTAGCCTGCAGATTGGGAGAGTGCCCACTCTCTGGAAGACATCCTGCATCGTTCCAGTTCCGAAGAAGAACCGGCCCAGTGAGCTGAATGACTTCCGACCAGTGGCACTAACTTCAAATCTGATGAAGACATTGGAGCGGCTCTTCCTCAACCTCCTCAGACCCCAAGATGCCATCCTCTACCTGCTTCATCGAGCCCTCTCCCATCTGGATAAAAGTGGCACAGTGAGGATTCCTTTTTTGGACTTCTCCAGTGCCTTCAATACCATCCAGCCCCCTTTGCTTCGGGACAAACTGAGCAGGATGGGAGTGGACCCCCACCTGATGGACTG
>JAOUQZ010043197.1:0-13595 GCA_028564935.1 Neosilurus hyrtlii | reverse complement strand
TCTGAGCCCCCTGCTGTACTCTTTATACACCCACGACTGTGTGGCCACTTCCAGCTCCACCAACATCATCAAGTTTGTATGAGTATTTATTTATTCTCTTATTTATGTTATTCACATATTTTAAAGTTTTGACAATTTCTATTATGTTTAAACAATTACTGTTATATTTGTCTTGCACTCTGGCACAGCAATTTCCTTCGGGATGAATAAAGTTGTTCATATTCATATTCGTATTCGTAGTTTGATGCCATTTTAGTTTACGGGTGTAAACGTTAATGGTACAAATTTTTCTCTTGGAACTGTCTGAGGGGTAAACAAGGCTCTGACCGGATCATTAATAGATGATTTTGAGTGAGAGGCTTATCATCTCGAAGATCACCTGAAAGCATTGTGATGAGCCTGTTTTTTTTTAATGATGCCTTGAAATACCGTTACTAAGGTTGCCAGGGCTTCATCATAGAACTTCATCATAGAGGGTTTGTTGCTTTATGACTCCGGTCATCACTGAGCAAACAAAAATTATGAATTTGTCCTTCCTAGACTTCACACATGTGAGAAGCCCCAGGGGGATTGTATTCCCAATTGATTGATTGAAGATGCTTGTGCATCTGATCTTGGTTGTATTATTCCATGGCTTTGCAAAGCTCTGCTTGTGTACCCACAAAGTTCAAAAGACAAAGTCTCATTGTCAGATCAAATTTCCTTTGGTTCACCTATTCATGCTGTGAACCTTTCTAGTGCAATAATGAAGCTGTCTTTGTCTAAGGTATAAGCAACTTCAATATATACAGCTCTGGTTGCCATACAGGTGAAGCCATATCTCTTGATGTGATATCGCTCTTCCTCTCTTGGTGTAGAATGGGGAAAAAGTAATCAATTCCTACCCAAGTGACTGGTGGTTCATGTGGTTTCACCCTTACTCGAATCGAACCCAAAACAGTCAGGTTCAATATGCTATAGCATTGCAAGAGCCCTCTCAGTCGGCAATCTCTCAAAACTGATGTCTAATTTAGCAAAGACCCAGTTTTCCTTAGGTATAGTTTCTATCAGTTCTGGTAAGTTTGAAACCCATTTTTTGAGCCAGAAACCTTTCTGTGCAAGGAGTTCCTTGACTTCCTTTGCACCTGTTATAGCAGTGTTTAGATTATCCACTGACTTCAAACAATTCATTCATTCATTTTCTGAACCGCTTAATCCTAATTAGGGTCGCGGGGAGGCTAGCGCTTATCTCAGCCGACTCTGGGCGAGGGCAGGTACACCCTGGACAGCTCGCCAGGATATCACAGGGCCAACAGTCACACAACCGACTTCAAACAATCATCAACATAATTTTTTTATATGTTGTTGTGTGCCAACCCTTGGTATTGCTCCCTATGATCCTGAACTACCATTCTGAGAGTGTAATTTGGGACTCCACACCCCTCCAAATAAGTGTGCTGTCATTCTGAGTGCAATGGTTTATTTGGTGTTGCCATTCTTCCACCAAAGACATTTTTGTCCTTTGCAGTTACCTGAACCTGGTGGAACATGCAAGTTAAATGCAAAAAAAACATAGGAAAAATGCAATAATACTCCCAGTAGTTTATTGGCAAGATCGGGCCCTTGGTGTACAATTTTATTAAGTGATGTTCCTGCCCTCACGACCTGACCCCAGATCAAGCAGAAGAATGCGATGATGTTGTTCCTCTCTACCCTGCAGCGCAATCAAACACTATTCTGCACTTGTTCTTTTTTTGGAATTAAGATGGTGTAGCAAGTACCATACATTCCATCTGCTCTAAATTTTCTTGTGGGACTGCTTCCGCATGACCATTTTCTAAAAGGTGATGTATTTTAGTGACATACCTAGTTTTTAGTGGGTCATCCTTGTCTAGGCGCTTTCTTAACAAGTGCAGTCAGCACTCTGCCATCAGATGGTTGTCTGGTAGGTTTCAGTATCCTTACCATGAGGTTCATACTGGACGTCCCAGTCAGTGGCTTCCAGAGGTCCACGCAGTAAGTCTATGGCCGCCTCTGAACATTTCCTCACTGTGTAGTCACTGGCAGCCACTGGATGACTGGATTGTATGTGGGCAGAAGCAGGACAAGTCTGTGATCAGACCTCCCTAGTAGAGGAAGGGCTATTGGCCTGCATGCCTCTTTAAGATTAGCATACACCAAGTCCAAAGTTTTATTTTTCTGGGTTGTGCAGTTAATAAATTGGTAGAAAGTAGGAAGAGAAGAGGAGAGAGAAAACCCTACACATCCCCAATGAGCAAGCCTGCAGTGATGGTGAAAGGAAAAGCTCTCTCAGATGACATGAAGAAATCTTGTGAGGAACCAGAATCAAACAATATAGCAAAAGCTTCGCTAGAGATTAACATGAAGTCTAGTTGGTTATCTTATAACCAAATGTAATTGTAGTCCTAAATGATTTTAGTAAAATAGTTTATATCACCAGCTGAAAAAGTCATCTTCTCAGTTTGTATATTTAGGTCCATATGGATCATCATCAGCAGGACCAAGGGGCTTCTAAGATCACAACTGATCTTTGGCTCACAAATGTGGGCATTGTTGTTGGTTTTTGCTCTGAACACACACAGGGCAGCCTGCCACAAACTCATTAGTGTCCTTAACTATTTAAGGCCACCAGAAATGTCTACAAAGAAACTGAAGTGTTCTTTGAGCTCCACGATAGGCAGTAAGATGAGACTAATGTCACCACTGGAGGTCTTGGGATTTTACAGCTTGGTGAACAAACACTAGGGCCTGCTCTGGGATCTGGGTTGCTCTGTTGTGCCTGTTTTACAATAACCTTAATACCTCAGCGTATAGAAGCTACTATATGTGATGTTGGGATAACTGACCTTGCATAATCATTATGACTAGATGGAAGAAACTGCCTCAAGAGAGCATCTGGCTTCTTGGTCTTGGTTCCGGGGTGGTATGCAGAGTGAAGTCAAAACAGCTTAAAAACACTGCCCATCGGGCTTGATAAGGGTTCAGACGCTTAGATTGTTGGAGGTATTTGAGATTTTTATGGTTGGTCCATATCGGGAATGGATGTTGGGCCCCCTCCAGCCAGTGTCTCCATTCTTCAAGAGTGAGTTTAACAGTCAGCAACTCCCAGTCTCCAATATCATACCTAGACTCAGGGTGTGTGTCAAGCGGTGAGACAAGAATGCACAAGGATGCAGTTTCACATCAGAGGAATGTTGAGAAAGAATAGCTCCCACTTCTACATCCAAGGCATCAATTTCAATGATGAGCATTGATAAACACTGACCAAAGATATAGTGCCTTGACCAAGTGGGTGGCCATCAAAGGCAGTGACAGAGAGTGGAGTGTCAAGGGTAACCTGGGTAATCTAAAGTCTATGCAAAAGACTGACACCAATAAAGTTCCCAGTAGCACTGGAATCTACTAAGACCTGGCAAGAATTATTCTGCTCACCCCAAGAGACGGTAATTGGAAGGTAGACACTGGCACCAGGAGATTTGGAAGAGCAAGTAGCTCCCGTCACAGCCCATCCACTGCTGGACAGAATTAATCTTTTTCTGAGAGGTCAGGGCAAGAAGCTCTGAAGTGAACAAGTTTGCCACAGTAGATGCAACATATTTCTCTTCTGCGCCGCTAACTCTCAGCCTGTGATAGGCAGGATGGCCATCTTACATGGCTTCTAGAGCCTCAGGGGGACCGGATAGTTCAAAGTGCCTCAGGAAACTGTTGTGATCTTTGTGATGCTCTCGGATACTGTTGTCAACACATATGGCATGGGAGATAAGGGATTCAAGACCATCAGGACAATCTGCTGAAGCTAAGCTGTCCTCCAAGGCATCAGAGAAAACCAGATTAGTGCAAGCTCATTCTGGCCACTTTCCGCAGCAAGGGTCCAAAAGGAAATGGCATAGTTAGCTGTGCTGTTTCTTCCCTGATATAGCTGTAGAAGTTGTTTGGCTGCGTTTTGGCCTGTGGCAGGTTGATCAAAAATTCACAGCATGTCATCAATGAAGACACTGAGGTTTGAATATTCTGAACCCTGCTTTTGTCAGATGGCCGTCACCCAAGCCAGAGCCTTGTGAGTAAAATGTGTAATAATATACACAATTTTGGACCTATCAGAGGGGAAGACAGTAGGCCACAGTTTGAAAGTCAGCAGGCACTGGTTGAGGAATCCCCAGCATCCACCCTGATTCCCATCATACCTTTGGAGCAGGAGAAGGAACAGAGGAAACTGGAGCCAAACTCTGTATGGCAGGGGATAGCTGCTGTAGAACTTGGTCAGGATGAGCTAGAATCTTCTGCTTGTTGGTCAGAACTTGGCCATGTATGTCCATAGTTGCACAAAAACTGTTCATAGTAGCTACTAACTTTTCAAACGCAGTAGTTAGAGCTTAACTGTGGATGTTTCTTCTGCTGAGTCTCTCATGGCTTAGTCTTCTGACAGACTTGAGGTTTGAACCCAGGTTGCCGAGGAGGTGAACAAGGCTTTTACCACAGAGCTACGAGAGGTGGAAGAAGACTCAAATGCAGAGCAACTTAAACACAATGGATGGGTTTATTATAAAAAAAATCCAGAGTCCAAAAAACACAATAATCCAGACAAAAACACAAAGGTTAATAATAGGCAAAAAAATGCTACAGTAATAGTTTAAAACAAGCAGAAGGGTTATATATTAAATTACTTTTGGAACAAAAGTGAAAAAAAAAAACATGATTAATACATATATAATTACAGAGATCAGTTCTAATTTACTTGGCGTCTCTTGGCCCGGCTCTTGTATTCATTAAATAAAACTGCACATTACATTTTTTCTTCTTTGTCAAACCTTTCCCAGGTGGAGGTTCCATGCAGAAGTAAAAATGGTTGATATAATCGTTTGGCTCTCTCCAAATCTCTGGCACAGTAAAAAGTATTTATTTATTTATTGCTCTTCAACCACAGGTAAAGATTTTTTGCTGTGTGGTGCCCAGTTCTTGTCCTAATTTTGCACCCAAAGTAAAGGTGGTAGTCTTTCTTAACCATAGCAGTTGTACTGCCCTTTTATGATGCAAACGTCACTACAAGCATAGTGGAAGTTATCTGTACTGTTCATACAAGTACAAGGCATGTCTTCAAAGGAACAAACAAAAAACGAATGTGTCCCTTGAGATCTAAAGAATAAAACACTGTCAAAACAGAGAGTATAATTTAATCCCTAGATTCAGTGAAAGATGTATTATTTTGTTACTTCTGATATGAATTCAGATCCCTTCTCTCCATAACTCATCCATCCTTCTTAATTTCTATTAAGAATAAATTAATTAATTGAATTAATTAATTAAGAATCTATATGGTAATGGGTCATATATGCTGACCCATTACCATATCATAAAAACTAGATCCAATTAATAATTTTAAAAACCATTTTCAATTCCAGCGGCCCTAAATCAGTATGGTTTGATTATATTTCAGAAGCATTTTGTCTGAAGACCAGTGTAATTGGTACCAGTTTTGTTCTGTTCCCTCAAGAAGGGGGTTGGAAGAGCCCTTTCATTCTGCAAACAGGTTTTTCTGCTGCTCTGTTTGCATCACATGACACTGAATCATTCATAAAGCTATTTTCACTAAAGTGGTCATGACTTTTATGATGCCCTAGGTAAGAAACTTATTTTGAAAAGGGTGCTACATGGTACACTTCAACTTCATCATCTTCGTCTTCTTCCGCTTGTTCCGGGGTCCTGTCGCGGGGGCAGCAGCCTAAGCAGTGACTCCCAAACGTCCCTTTCCACAGCCACTTCCTCCAGCTCTTCTGGGGGGATGCCAAGACATTCCCAGACCAGCCGAGAGATGCAGTCCCTCCAGCGTGTTCTGGGTCAGCCCTGGGGTCTCTTCCTGGTCGGACATGCCCGAAACACCACAACAGGAAGGCGTTCGGGGGGCATTCTAATCAGATTCCCGAGCCAACTCAACTGGCTCCTCTCAACACGAAGGAGCAGTGGTTCTACTCCGAGTTCCTCCTGGATGACAGAACTTCTCACCCTATCTCTAAGGGAAAGACCTGCCACCCTGCGAAGGAAACTCATTTCAGCCGCTTGTATTCGCGATCTCGTTTTTTTGGTCACTACCCAAAGCTCGTGACCATCGGTGAGGGTAGACCCGTAAATTGACTGGTAAATTGATAGCTTTGCCTTCTGGCTCAGCTCCCGCTTCACCACAACGGACCGGTACATGGTACACATTAATGTTAATTATCATAAACCTTTTTTTTTTGCAGATGTTTTCATCTTTCAAAAGTGCCCAGTCTATAATATAATCATAAATAAATTGTGATGTGTTTAACCCTTTACAATAAGGCTCTTTTTTCAAAAATGATTGTAACCCATTAATAAACAAAGATGTTTGCTAATAAAAATTCAGATGTTTCTGTAAGTGTGGCCTGCTAATACTGATTTTGCTGATTCAGATGTTTTTTGAACAGCCTAAATTGACAGCATACACAACATTTAAAATGACTGGGGTCCTTGTTTCTGAAAGAAAAGCATTTTTTCATATAAAATGATTAAATATATCAGAAAAACAGTCCGGACAGTGTTAATGTTATAAATAATTCGTAGAAATGGCTGGATTCATAATGAGACATCTGCATAGGTGTACAGAGGCCAATTTAGATCTGTGCGCCATCTCTTATAGCCGCCCATCATAGACACGAACACAAGGTGAAAGATCCTCACATGACGTGCCTTTGGTGGCCACCCTATTACCAAGGACTAAAACCCACAATTCCAACAAGTAAAATAGTCTCTGGTAAGATGGTGGCAACTTTGGCAGGTTTTGAATATATGCGATATACCGAGTAGCTCCGGCATTGTGTTTATGTCTATGGTGTCAGTGTATTAAGTAGTTTTGTGCATAAAAGCAAGCAGATAATCTTGATAACAGAAGAGCCTCGGGTGTTTCAGCAACTACAGCATCAACTCCCGTGGCTGGTGTGTGATCATTTCAATAACTTTGAAGCATGTATCTTCTCCAAGTTCCAAATGTATTTACAGTGGTTCTTGAAAGCTTGTGAATCCTTAAAAATTGTATACAGTTCTGCATAAATATGACACATTATGATAAAACATCTAGTCCTAAAAATACATAAGAGAACCCAGTTAAATAAATCATACAAAAATATTTTATTTGGACATTTTCCTCAATAAATAAATGTTACATATCTGTGAGTGGAAAAAGTATGTGAACCTTTCATTTAAGTATTTGGTGTGACCTCCTTTTGCAGCAATAACTGCAAATAAACATTTTCGGTAACTATTGATCAGTTGTGCACACTGGTTTGTAGAAATTTTAGCCCATTCCTCCATACAGAACAGCTTCAACTCTCCAATGTTGGTGGGTTTCTTCACATGAACTGCTTGCTTCAGGTCCTTCCACAAAACATTAACTTTATTCTTCTTTAACCTTTATTTGGTAGAACGACTTGTGTGCTTAGGAATGTTGTCTTGCTGCATGACCTACTTTCTCTTGAGATTCGGTTCATGGATGGATGTCCTGACAGTTTCCTTTAGTATTTGCTGGTATAATTCAGAATTCATTGTTCCATCAATGATGTCAATCCATCCTGGCCAAGATGCAGCAAAACAGGCACAAACCATGTTACAATTACCACTACCATATTCCACAGATGGGATAAGATTCTTGTGCTGGAATTCAGTGTTTCCATTTCTCCAAACATAACGTTTCCATTCCATTTCTCCAAAAATAATAGTTCTATTATGGTATCATCCATCTAGAAGACATTTTTTCAGTAGCCTTCTGGTTTGTCCATGTGATCTTTAGATGAGCAGATGAATAGCAATGTTCTTTTTGGAGAGTAGTGGCTTTCTTCTCGCAACCCTGCCATCCATGGTAGGTGTTTTCCTGATGGTGACTCATAAACATTAGCCAATGCAAGAGAGGGCTTAGCAGTTACCCTGGGTCCGTTGTGACCTTGCTGACTTTTACAGGCCTTGTTCTTGGAGTGCTTAGTTGGTCGACCACTCCTGGTAAGGGTAACAATGGTCTGTCTTACTGTTGATTGATGGAGTCCAAACTCTTTAAAGATTGCTTTGCAAACTTTTCAAGCCTGATGAGATTCAAAAACCCTTTTTTTGAGGTCCACATAAATCACCTTTGTTCATGCCATGATACACTTCCACAAACATGTGTTGACACTTTGATAGATCTGTATTCTTTAAGTCAAACAGAGTGCCCACTCACACCTAAGTGTCATCCCACTGACTGAAAACACCTGACTGTAATTTCACCTTCAAATTATCCGCTAATCTTAGGTCATATTTATACAGAAATGGCTAAAATTATTAAGGGTTAACAAACTTTCAAGCACCACTGTAAACCTATCAAGAATGTGTTTAAGTATGTTTATTATATATAGTAATTCTCAAATTGAGGGTGACACGGTGGTGCAGTGGTTAGCATGTCCGCATCAAAGAAAGAAGGCCTGGGTTCGAGACTCGGGAGTTTTTGCATGGAGTTTGTATATTCTCTTTGTGCTTGTGTGGGTTTCCTCCGGGTACTCTGGTTTCCTCTCAAAGCCCAAAAACATGCACAGTACACTAATTGGCTGTTCCAAATAGCTCCTAGGTGTGAGGGTAAATGGTTGTCTGTGTGTTGGCCCTGCGATGGCCTAGTGCGCTGTCCAGGGTTGTTTAGTCTTAGTCCATATTTGTGTAATCACTACCTTCATTTGCTCAACTTTAATAAATTGTTAATCCAACTTCCTTTGCCTGACTTGGATCATTCACACATTCAACACTTCTGAAACTTGCACTGGTCTGTCACAGTAGGGATAACAAAAATATATTTCTAGATCTGACACCTATATCACAAAACTTCAGGCACCTGGTCTGTCCCATGCTCAAAGCGTAACTGATCATTAGAAACCCCTTTGCAATTATGCCTTTTTTTGGACTAGTGAATATCTGGAGAATCGAATGAATGAATCAATCAATCACTCACTCAATGAATTACTGAATGAATTACTTAATTTATTTTACTATAATGATATGCTTATGTTGGTTAAATGCTCTCTCTCTCTCTCTTTCTATTTAACTTGAGCAGCTTATTACCATCATAGTTAGTGGTCATGAAAGTAATTAAGGTATAATATATAGCAATCATATCATAAAATGCATTACTATTCTATAATTCTATATAAATTAATAATAATTTAATAATATATATATAATGAATATCACTAAAGGCAAAATGGATTTAACATTTACCTGTACCCAAAAAAAGCACATTGTAGGCCCCATGGACAGCCTGGACATGATGCACAATGATTTTCATATAATGCGCATTGTGTTTAACCAGCAGTGGCTGGCTGCGAATTACACGATCCATCAAGAAGTGATCCTTCACAAAGTTCAGCACTTTATCCGGCATGTGCAGTGAGGAGAAGATACCCTGAGCGCGAGCTGAATTAGTAATGCACTAGAAAGAGAAAGATTAAGAGAGAGAGGTTAATATGAATAGAGGGTTTACCTTCACAAAATATAAACATGTACATTATGATTACACTGAACATGAAAATGTATTATTTAGTACAATTGCCTATTATAAATGACATAATCATCTGGTTTAATGGCAACAGTGTGAGAAACTTTGACATGTAGATGTGATAGATGTGCATTAGCAGTCAGTGGTACAACAATAAAAAGTAGAGATGCATTTCAAGTAGAGTATGAACAAGATAAGTTCATTAGCATGTTAGACCAAACATGTTAGCACTGGCAGAATTGTTGGTGACTAATATTCATTTTCATAACCCAGAAGATCCTTTAAGAACAGTGTTCGTGTCTATTCTAGATTCAGTAGGGGTAAATCAGAATAAATCAGAATATAAATAGAACCCATAATGCTGGCCACACTCTACATTTAATACTAACTATCAGATTATTCATTAATTCATTTTCTGAATCGCTTAGGCCTAATTAGGGTCGCGGGGAGACTGGCGCCCATCTCTGGCCGAGGGCAGAGTACACCAGGCCATTGCAGGGCAGAAACATGCTGACAGCAATCCAACAGCCTCCTATTTTCGAACACCAGCAATAGTTTTTTACATGCGTCTCACCTCATACAGTGAGAGACATGGCTGGCCTTTGAGCTAGCTGCATTGAGGGGTAGCAGTGACAACTTGGCGATAGTGGGGCTTGAACCTCCAACCTTTGGATCAGTAAGTCAGCACCTTAACCACTGAGCCACCACCGCCTCACTTTCAAATTAAATATCGGAAATATAGGCGCAGTTCCACAATCAGAAATTATTTCAGACGATTATCTCATCTCACTTGTATCTTATTACTAATTTGAATTCAAATATCTTAGAATGCATCTTAGTACTAATATATATACCTTGCTACGTTATCATGTTAAACATACTTTTACATCACCTACTGCGCAGTTTCATTAATAATCTCACAGAGTTGTCAACTATGATTGAATCACAGTACCCTCAGAACTTGATCAAGCTACTGAGTGCTTCGAGTCCAAAAAGTGCTTTGAGCTATACTCCAGATAATGTAGCTCCTCTTAAAATGTCATGTCATGTCATTTTCTGAACCGCTTATTCCTAATTAGGGTTGCGGGGAGGCTGGCGTCCACCTCAGCCGACTCTGGGCGAGGGCAGAGTATACCCCGGACAGTTCGCCAGGCCATTGCAGGCCAGAAACACACTGACGGCTATGCAGCCTACTCTTGACAAAAATCAGCAATGGTTCTTTTACATGCCTCTCACCATAGACAGTGAGAGACATGGCCGGCATTTAATAACCCAGTTAGCTGCACTGGGGGGACAGCAGTGGGAACCCGTCGATAGTAGGGCTTGAACCCCCGACCTTGGGATCAGTAAGCGGTTTAAACGGTTTAGACAATGACATGACATGACCTCCTCTTAAAATAAAATAAAAAAATCAGAAAGAAAAAATTAGCACCCTTGTACAAAAATGATAAATGCACATTCCAGTTAGCATGGAGAGTCTCCTTAACTACAGAAAAGCTTTCAGTGCTGCTAGAGCAATATATTTCATACTGGTTATGTACCTAAATCCTTTAAACTAGCAGTTATCAAACCTCTGATTTAAAAAAAAAATACTATAGACCAATATCAAACCTCCCTTTTATCTTCAGCTTTAGAAAAAAAAGCACAGCAGTTATGTTCATATCTATGTGGGAAAAACATTCATGAAATTCAGCATTTGTGCCTCATCACAGCACAGGCAGCACTCAAAACGGTGGCAAATAAGCTACTGCTGGTCTCTGACCAGGGCTGTGTCTGTGCTTGTCTAAGTTGACCTGAGTGCAGCTTTTGAAACTATTGGTCATACTACTGATTCATTTGATTATTGA
The DNA here is from genome assembly GCA_028564935.1 of Neosilurus hyrtlii. NCBI lineage: Eukaryota > Metazoa > Chordata > Actinopteri > Siluriformes > Plotosidae > Neosilurus > Neosilurus hyrtlii. The sequence goes on along the minus strand of JAOUQZ010043197.1, from coordinate 2,228 downwards.
TAGATTAGAATTGACTATTGATAGATTAGAAAATGATTGATAGATAGATACTATTGCACTTGATAGATTAGGAAAAAAGGGCCCTCTCCTTATTTAGAGCTTATTTAATCGACCGTTAGCAATTTGTAGATGTAAATGCTGATTTCTTTGTTTTTTTCTCTATACATGCTATTCTAGCATAGCAAAGCTGAATGAGAGACTCTAGCTAAATAAAGTAAAAAAAAAAGTGAAAAGGATGTAGTTCCTGTTTTGTATCTCATATCAGCAGTTGCGGGACAGCATTTTAACCTAATCTCCTTTTACCCCCCTATTTCAGGAATTTAATTTTCATGTTTTTTCTTTTGTAGCAGTTTTAGGTATTTTATAAAGACTTTTTCTTTGAACACTGCTTTTTCTTGCAAGCAGAGGGAACAGCACCCTACTGATCTACAAATCTCTGGCCAATTTTGTTTTTAGCAACATGGTTAGCATGGTTAGCATGATATTCAGTAGTTCTCCCTCTGTAATAAGTAATAAATTTATCTGTGATAAGTGTATACCAGTTAGTTCTCTAGATGGAGAAGATTGAAATTAGATTAGAAATGCACATCCAGACTTTAGAGAGAGCTAGTGAGAGCGAGAGTAGGGTTGTTTCTGCAGCAGAAAGTTTGGGTGCCTTATTCAGAGATAGTAACTCCCCTCCTCTGGCATGAGTTACAGTGGGGCGAACGGGTGATGACTCAGCGGCATACTTGTAAAGCCAAAGCTAACTCTGAGGCTCACCCATGAGAACACCACTTGTTTCTAGTTCACATGTCGAACAGGTTTGCTTTCCCCAGTGAGTCACCTGCTGTGAAACCTGAAAGAGTTCTGGTTATAGGAAACTCTATTTTAAGCTATGTGAAATTAGCTAGTCCTTTAGGGGCACCTAAACTAATTCGAACTAATTCGATGTATGCTGGGAGTCAGAGCACCGGACAAAGCAGATTACCTTAGGTTTTTTTGGCAAGTGTAGGTTCTCTAATGTAGTTATGCATGCTGGAATTATTGATATACACCTTTGTCAGACGTTACAAAAATTGACTTTACAGAGATGTGGAAATGTCCGATGCTGCCATATGCTCTGGCCCCAACCCCAAATGACATGATGATGTAGTTTACAGCAGAATATAATCTGAACCGTTTGATGCCCAAGTGGTGTTCTGAAAATGATGTTAGCTTTATTGATAATTGGAGTACTTTTAAGAGTAAACCTGGCCTGATGCGTTCATCAGAATTGTGATATTATACAAAATTGTTAAAAACAATAAGTCGTTTTCCGAGGGAGAATTCATCAAAGTGTTTGGTGGACTCTGCAATGCTAATATGCTCCAAAAAAAAAGAAGCATTCAATAATGTGCCCCTCTCCAGATGAACAGTGACGAGAAGGATTGAACGAGCATTAAATCACAGACAGTTTGTTGCACTCGTGGAGGAGCATGAGATTGAATATGGTGACATAGGCTACCACACAACTGTGAGATGGCTCAGCCTGGGCAAAGCGCTAAAAAGATTATGGGTCTTGAAAGAACAAATTCAAGAGTCCTGTGAAAAGAAAGGCAAAGACATACCAGAGCTCTCAGATGAAGACTGGATAGCAGATCTTGCATTTGCTACTGATGTGACAGCATGATGAATGAACTAAATACCAAATTGCAACGAAGGGGCCTTTTTGTTCATGAAATGTACAGTCCGGTGAAGGCTTTCATGAAAAAGTAGCAGTTTCTTTCAAGGCAACTGGAAATCAACAGTCTCACTCACATGCAAACCCTGAGAGAAGTCAAACGATCAGCTGATCACCTCTGCAGGTACTCATCCATGTTAGAAGCACTGCATGGTGAGTTTTCAAGGCAATTTGAAGATTTCAGAAGAGTTGGGGGGGAAATGCACATTATTTCCTCTCCCTTAACCTGCAAAAAAACCCCACCCCTGACCTGGCGAAGTACATGCAACAGCAGCTCGTGTTCGGGAGTTTGTGATCGGTTGGCCTCAAAAAGGTTCTGGATCACCATCCGGCACCTCAGGAGGGGGAAGCAGTATTCCACAAACACTGTTTACAGTGGAAGTGGGGAGCTGCTCACCTCAACTGGGAAATGCGTCGGGAGGTGAAAGGAATTCTTGGAGGACCTCCTAAATCCCACCAACACGCCCTCTGAGGAAGAGGAAGAGCCTGGGGGTTCAGAGGGGGGTCTGCCTATCACTGGGGCTGA
>JAOUQZ010043196.1:1259-13596 GCA_028564935.1 Neosilurus hyrtlii | reverse complement strand
ACTAAGCATTTCACTGCATATTGTACTGTGTATAATTTGTATGTGACAAATAAATTTAAATTTGAATTTGAATTTGAAAAAATTTGATTTGAATACTGGCGAACACTCCATCTGTCAATGATAGGTTGAATTAATGCCATTAAAACGGTGACTTTACCAAGGTATTTGTATTTATAGCAATGCATACCAATTTTATTGCCTAAAGCATTTTTTAAAACATTAGATTTAATCATTATGCCCTTTATCTGGGGTTATAAGAGACATCATATTGGTAAGAAGCATCTTTGCAAACCTAAAAACTTAGGAGGACTGGCCCTACCTGTTTTCCAGCACTACTACTGGGCAGCCATTATCCGAGCCCTTATTTACTGGCAGGACGCATATCCTGACAAAATTAATGATGTAGCCCCCTCATGGGTGACTATAGAACAGGATATTAGTGGCACCTCCCTCCCAGCGCTACTCCATGCAGAAAGAAAGCCTCTTGCAAGATTTAAAGGCATCTGTTTTGTAGTTAAAAATTCTCTGAAGGTGAGGTATCAAATAAAAGGGTGTCTAAATTACCAAACACTTCCATTTTAGCCCCCATATGTTATAATTATGCATTTCCTCCCTCACAATTAGATGCCATCTTCCCAACTTGAAGGAGGAAAGGTCTTATTACTGTTAATGATTTGTACACTGATAATGTATTCTCTTCGTTTGCTCAGCTCAAGGACAAATTTACACTACCGCCATCTCATTTTTTCATGTATCTACAAATAAGAAACTATATTAGAAAAAACATCTCAAGCTTTGAAGTTTATGACCCTCCTGATGAACTCCAGTCCTTATTGACAACTGAACCTGATAACAGAAAATTGATCTCTAAGTTTGTGAATGTATTCACGGGTCAAGCTGTTCCATCTCCACAGCACCTGAGGGAATCCTGGGAGAGTGAGATTGGGACGCTATCCCAATATATAGTATAACAGAGGATGCATGGGCTAAATGTCTACACTGCATACACTCCTGCTCAATTAACTCAAGGCATCAGTTAATTCAGTACAACGTCATACTCAGACTCCACTATTCACGTGTTAAATTGCATTCATTTTTTCCTTCTTCATCACCACTCTGCATTAAGTGCAAATACGCTGATGGGACATTGGATCACATGTTTTGGTTTTGTGTAAGACTTCACAAGTTCTGGTCAGGTGTCTTCCGTTGCTATTCAGATGTCTATGGATTTGACCTTCATCTCAACCCAGAACTGGCCATCCTAGGCTGGTCACAACAGCTAGAAACTCTTGGAGAAAATTCGATATGAAATGTCAGGGAAAGCAAAGAGATTTAAACAGATATGGCAACCCTTTCTTAACCACATTGCAATGCGAAGGGGACCTCCATGACACCTCAACGGCGTTAATTTGTAGTTATATGCTTGTTTCAATGTATCTCTAAGCACTTTAATTGTATAGAAGGATACATATTGAACTCTGTAGTATAGTACTCCAGTTGTTATTTTTTTTTCTCTCTTTTGCGAGGGGAGGGCTGAGATAGGGCAGATTTTGTTCCTCCGCCTGTCGACTGTTTGTGTGTCATGTTTCTTTTCTATTCAAAAGCTATAAATAAAAAATTTAAAAAAGCTTTCTTTCTGTTTACAAACAACCTTTATATTTTGCTATGTTTTAACACAAACCTTTCAGAAATATAAATTGATAGCTTTATTATTCTCTCACTTGAAACCTTTTCGTACTCTTGCAGCACAAAGGTTCAGATGCAAAGGAACAGGGCATCACTAAAAAGCCTAGAAGAAACGTCAGCTGGCAAGACAAAGGTGATCTACACATTCTTTTCTGATTGTTTCAGATCGTACAGGATGGCACGAATGGGTTATTGCTGTTTTCACCAAAGTGAAATGAATATGAAGGAATAATGAAATGCCTAAAACACCTTAGTATGTATTTGGTAGGATGTGGGCATAGTGTGGGTAGAGCTGGACTATATGATGAGATAATATATATATAATTTTGGAGAGAAACAGGAAGTTTTGGAGAAAAGTAAGTGCTCCTGAGGTAGTAGTTGATCCCAGGTGATACTTGTCTATATCAGAGCCTCCCAACCGAAGTCCTGGAGGACCCGTCATACACATTTTAGTGCTTTCTTCAATGTTTGCTTCAATGTTCCTTTTTTTTTTTTTTAACAGGAAGCACACGTATATGCACAATGTCAGTATAAACACAAGATTTACATGAGGCAACAATGCAATATTACAAGTAAAAATTCACGCGATCACAAAACTACAGCCCACAAACAAAGAAAGAGAGCTAACCCGTACTGCAGTCCTTTTTCATTGTTCTTCTCAGTTTAGTGCCAGTGTGCTTAAATGCCACATCTGATGCATTATTACACTAATTCATCTCGTTTTCCAGATTTTACTCATGACAGTACAGAAAACTAACCAATACAATTTATGTAGTTCTTTTGGTGTTCTATCGAAAATCCCATACATGATTACTCTTGGTGAGAGGTCGATGTTTAAGCCTATATCTTTTTTCAATGTTTAAGACCTCTACCGATCTTGGACATTCTATTAATGGATGTTCTAAAGTTTCATTTATAAAACAGCCATGCATGGTACAACACTATCACGCCCATTTCAAGTCATGAGAGCTGTTAATCGGCTAATTCATTAAATCAGGTGTGTTGGGAACAAAGAAAACACTAAAATGTGCAAGGCAGGGGGTAGTCCTGAGTTTAGGTTATATTACCGTGTTTCCCCGATAATAAGACCTACCCCGATAATAAGACCTACCCTTACTTCAGCAGGACAGCTGCTACCCCTAAGCCCTACCCCGAAAATAAGCTGAATGCAAATTTTGTCCGCACCCTCCCCTCATTTTCTATGAATGCACGCGTGCCAGCACTATTTGCAGCAGCGCCGCGGAGGAGAGACAGAAAAAGAGGAAGTTAAGGAAACAAAACGGTAAGTAAAGTATTATAAAGCAGGACTGAGGGGCATGATGGGGTTAAAGCAGGACTGGAGGAGTATAACAGTTTTTATTTTACTGGTATTATCCTGTCTGTTTTGACCCCAGACATGAGTGCAGAAAGGAAGAGCTACACCACAGAGTACAAGAAAGCAGTTGTGGAGGAATCACTTACCTGTTTATTGAAAATGCTGTTAATGTTAATTAAAATAAAACCTACCCCGAAAATAAGCCCTATGGTGTTTTTTGAACCAAAAAAAAAATAAGACAGTGTCTTATTATCGGGGAAACACGGTATAATAATATGTATAATATAATAATATGTAATTAATAAATAGATTTCTTTCCCCACATTATTTTAGAGAAAAAAACAACACTGAAAGTGTGAGCACATCCATCTCACATGAAGAAGGTCCTGGGTTCAATCCCAGGCTCCCTAAAGTCTGGCAGGTGGTATTTTGGCCCATTCCTCCATACAAAACACCTCCAGTTCAGTCAGGTTTCTTGGTTTACGTGCATGGACAGCCTGCTTCAAATCAATGCATACATTTTCAATGGTGTTACGGTCTGGGGACTGGGATGGCCATTCCAGAACATTGTACTTGTGCTTCTGCATGAATTCCTTGGTGGATATTGAACAGTGCTGAGGATCGTTGTCCTGCTGAAAAATCCAACCCCACTGTAGCTTCAACTCTGAGACTGATTCTTGAACATTCTTGTCAAGAATCTGCTGAGACTGAGAGCAATTCATGTGGCCCTCAACTTTAACAAGGTTTACAATATCTGTGCTTGCCAAGCAGCCCCATAACATGATGGACCCTTCACCAAATTTCATGGTAGGCAATAAGTTCTTTTCATGGGATTTAGCCATGCATACCTCCTCTGGTTGTGACCAAATAAGTCTATCTTAGTTTCATCTGACCACAGTATTTTTTTCCAAAACACTTCTGGCTTGTCCAGATGTGCTTTTGCACACGTCATGTGACTCTCCTTGTGACGAACCATCAGGAAAGGCTTTTTGCACATCACCCTTCCAATGAGCTTTTCCTGGTGCAAAGAATGCTGGATTGTAGGACGATGAACAACTACACCATCAGCAGCCAGATGTTCTTGTAGTTCTCTGAAGGTGGTCTGTGGCTTGTCAGTGACCATTCTAGCAATGCTTCGCCTGTGCCTTTGCTGAATTTTTTTCGGCCTACCACACCTTTCCTTCACAGTGACTGTTATTTAGTTTTTAGGTCAGCGGAGAGTTGTTTAGAGGCCCCCACTTTTCCACTCTCTAAGAAAGAACCTAGGACAAGCACAGCCAGCAATTTCCTATGTTAAATAGCCTTTTTCATGATTGGTTCCTCCTGTCTTTGTAATTGAAAATCTAATGAGCTAATTAAAGTAATTTTGTGCTGCAACCTGTCAGCTATAAATCCCTACAGGTCTTCAACTGAATGCGCTTAAAAGGGTGCCCAAACTTCTTTGCATACCATTTTATACATTTTAAATAATTTCTGTCTGGACAACACACAAATGTCTACATCTCTGTAGGAAAACAAACCTTGTTGCTGTGATCTTCTCTTTAAAAGGTAGAGCAAATTATCATGAAATCTCAGAGGGGTGCCCAAACCTTTGCATACCACTGTATACCCTGGTGGATTGCTGTTCTAATAGTGGGTTGCCAGGTAGTAGGAAAAAACATTTCTCTGCAAAGGAACTTACCATCTAACTATACCTATGACCGTTAAGGCATATATTTTTTAAATATCATGGTATACGGAAGAATAATCAATCTGTTTGTTTTTAATGTTTTGCATGTTTTTGCATTGCTGCTCGTCCCTGTGTATAGCATGCAGATTGTACAGTATGTGCATTGTGCGATGTAGTTCTATAAGAAAGCAGTGATGCTCCTGTGAAATACATTGCCAGTGACTTCCGGTTCCGGTTTTCTGCTGCCTCAGGATAGTGATGTGCCAACAATGCAACGATGCAGACCACACTTCATTTTAAGGCTAACACGGATATACATGCTCAGATTGGTGCAGATGTATTTGCTATTTAAACCAATTGGATGCTGGATGGGAAACAGACACCTACTTTAGTCTTAAACTCCCACTTGGCACCGAGTGTAAAATATGGTCCTGTATTTTTGACGTATTTATGATCATACATTTATGATCATATGACGCATTTATGATCATTTATGATCATGTATGATTTATGTGTGCATCTGTAGACCCTGTGGTGATGCTCCTGGAGCCAGAGGAGGAGAAGAGAGAGTATTCAGAGCCAGAGAAGGACGAGGATGTTGAAATCACGTTTGTGGCCCACCAGGGCTCAGAAACTCCAAAGACACGACCCAAATCAGGTAAGGAAGAAAACCCCCAAACCTTTTTCTCTCGCTCTAAACATTTTGAAATGTATTGTCAGTCCTAAAAAAGCCCGTATGACTGAGTCTCCTTCAATAATACTGTCTTCTAATAAAGAAACCATCACATGAGCATGGTTATACCTTTTATTTTGGTAAACAGCATCACAGTGCATTTTTAATCTTTTGTGGATTTTTTTCCCTCTGCAGACTCTGCTGTTCCAGAGGTGTGTCAGAGCCCAGCTGTCACTCCCCCATCTCCCTCTTGTGGAGAGAAGACTATGCCATGGAAGGAAGATGCAGACTCTCTGCCTCCATGTGTGTCGAGCGAGGCCACTAAAATCATCCCTGTAGACCTGCAGGAAGCCTGGAACCAGAGCATCTCCTCACTGGAGTGCCTAGCCTCACCTCCGGTCCTTCAAGAACTGCAGAACCCACACATCAACACCCTCTCCAGACTCTCTGTCCCCATGCGGCCTCCCACTCCAGCCCAGTTCCACTTCCCCAGAGGTAAAGATGATGAGGATGAAAGCGCCCTCTCTCAGCAGCAACAAGAAATGCAATCTCTCATGTTGTCCAGGAGGCAGCCGCCTCAGTGTCTCCCATCCAACTCCTCCCCACTGCCTGCTGGGAAGAGAAGGAATCCGTGTGTTTATCTGCGGTGTCTAGTAACAACACCTCCATCAAACAATGTGCCACATAGCAGAAAACCAACCCAGCTGTAGTTTAGGAGGGTCTGTGTCTTTCTTTATAACTCTATACAGTATACCCACTGTTTTGGGGCCTCAGGTAAATAATGCTGGTGGCTAGGATGTTAGCCTCATGCTGAGTTTATTTCTTATGAATATGAATTTCACCTTTACATTTTTTAGCAGTGCATCCTTGATAAGAAAAAAGTGTCTAACCATCGAGTTGCTTTTGGAACGTCAAGAAAAACCTATAGCGTATGTCTGTTTGTCCCTCTGTCTTTCGAAGCCTGTATTAGACTTTGAAACTTTTATATCTGAAAAAAAGGAACAACATAAGAATATTTTTCTGGCAGAGAGTAATACAGAGAACAAGCGGCGTATATTAGTCGGGTCATGTGATATGACGTCATCGTTAATGACGTGAAGCTACGGTTTCTAAATGGTGTACTTGGCATGTTGAGAGGTTTGAGAGTTCCCACCGAAAACTTGTCAAGTAAGCGAAATCATATGGGAGCTCCGCTTTTAGGCAGCGCCAAAATCTTTATACTATAGTCAGCATGGAGAAGAAGGAAAGTGACAATTCTACAGTGACTTGTATTCAAACTTGCTGACTTGCAGCACCTGCATTCCCGGTGCCTATACAAACAGGGAAAATTCCTCTTACATGGAAAAATCATTTAGCTTTTTCTTTTTCTCTTCTTTTATTGTGTGCTCCAAATGCATGTCAAGACATTAGCACAGAATATATCTGTGTCGACTGTGCAAGCAGGGGCTCTTTGATGTGTCAGTCAATCATCACAATTCATTTACAAGTCAAACCCAAACTTAAGGCAAAAAGAGATTTAGTCATTTTTTCCCCGAAAGTAACTGCTTAACTGCTTAACTTTACTCCCCGACTCTGCTCAGCAGTTCAAAAAAGCAAAACACAAAACAATAGAACATGGGGCATTCAGGCCAGCCAAACCTCACTGATAAAGAGTCTAAATTGCACTTTCTGAATGACTCTTGGCTGAAAAGATCAGCCCTACTCAAAGGCCAAAAGAAACCAGCGCTCCAAGACTGCATTCTCATTGGCTATGAGGTACCGAGGCATCTCATTAAAACCGCACACACACACACACACACACACACACACACACACACACACACACACACACACACACACACACACAAAAACCACAGGCAAATGTGAACTAAATATACTTTATGTGACACAGTCATAAGCACTGTAGCTGTGTATGCACATCATAAACACAGAGCTATCTCTGATACACATGAGCGAGACAACAAGTTATAGTCCAGAGGAGAAGATCTGTGCTTTTAATCCCAGACTAGCTCTGCTGTTTGCTTGATTGATCCAATATTCTAGTTTGCTCTTTAAAAGACATCATCATAGCACTTTTTAAATGTAAGCCTTCATCTAAGTCTATGTCTTCTTGCCTATCAGTGTTTTCACTGTAATACCAGATACATCCTGTTCACCACAACTGAGGAGAGTTTGTACTGAGACAATTTATACCTCCTCACAGTAAGAAGGTCCTGGGTTTGAGCCCTGTGCCCAGCTTGGGTGTTTCTGTGTGTAATTTGCATGTTCTCCCCTTGTTTGCGTGGGTTTCCTCTGGGTGCACCGGTTTCCTCCCACAGACCAAATACATGCTCATTAGGCTAATTGGATATTCTTGATTGCCCCAGGTGTGAATGGTTCTCTGTGTTTTGACCCTGCAGTGGCCAGGTTAGTGGGTCAGCGTGTACCCTGCCTTCACCTGGAGTTGGCTGTTGTGGGCTCCAGGCTCCACTCATCCCTAATAAAGGATAAAGAGGTTTGGGGGGGGGGGTTGTTGTGTGTAAAATGTAAATAAAAAACAGAATGCAATGATTTGCAAATCTTATGAACTTATTTTATTGAAAGAGAAACAAAGAAAGTACATTAAATGTTGTAAGTGAGACATTTAACGATTTCTTGAAACATGTAACTCCCTCATTTTCTCAGTCAATCATTTGCTGAACCGCTTAATCCTGCTATTAGGGTCGCGGGAAGGCTGGAGCCTATCTCAGCCGACAATGGGTGAAGGGGGTAAACCCTGAACAGCCTGACAGTCCTCTGTAGGACCAACACACACAACCACTCACCCCTAGGGGCAATTTTGAACAGCCTATTAGTATAATGTGCATGTCTTTGGACTGTAGGAATCAGAGTACCCGGAGGAAACCCGAACTAGCACAGGGTTAACATGCAAACGTCACACTGAAACACCCAAGCCTGGGACTTGAGCCCAGAAACTTCTTGCTGTGAGGCAGATGTGCTAACCAGTACACCACCGTGCTGCATATGAAACATTAGATGGTGGTAACGTTGATGTAAAAAGTAAAGGGCTGGGCGTGGGCAACACAAGGCTGGAAAAGTAAGTGGCACTAAAAAGAAACAGATAAACAAACATTTTGCAATTAATCTGGTTAATTGGCAACAGATCAGTTACATGTTTGGGTATAAAATGAGCACATGGGCAGAGTTTCATTAGTGTGAAAAAACTGTCCAAAATATGTTTCTCAACATAAAATTGTGAATGAATGAATCATGGATTGTTATGAATTTATTCATATATATATATCGAAAGTGTTCTGTCAAAACCTCGTGACTGAAAGTACTCAAAGTGACATATGAATTTTAGACAGAACACCCTCGATATTTATCTGAAGCAGTGGCAGTTGAGCCTGACAAAGACATCTATAATTCACAGCACATTAAAATTTTGTATACGAGTTATTACCCCTTTGTGCTTGTTGATTAAAAATAGTAATGCAAAGCTTATGATTTGCACCTTAAGATCAAAACCCAGATTTGGTCATGTTTAAGCTGCTGTCTTATGGTTTCGTGTCCCCCCCCTCCCCACCGTTCCCTATGTTTTCAGACTATGTGGTGCCTTTAGAAAAAGCTCATGTTGTGTGTAAGGGGCCTTGATATCTGTTGTGCCTGGCAAACAGTGAACACCAGTTGGTGTTGTGGCGTCTCACTTAACTGTGTCATGCTTGTCGGATAGTGATCCATATCATGTTGGGATTTTTAAATTCATCTCCACATGAGACGTGGGCCTGTTTTCTTGCGCATTTGAAAATGTTTTCATACGATCTGCCCATTGGATGTTCTTCTGAAATGAGACCAAGAGTCTCTGTGCCAAATGTGAACCCTGGGTAGTAAAGATAATAAAAGAAGAACGCTTTCTTACAGTAACACGGACGTCATGCGTCTTTATTGTTTATCTATTTGAAAGTTTGTAGCTTCACAGTCACACAGAAAGTAATAATGGTTTACTCTACATTCTTTGCCTGAATGTGACTGTCTGTATTTCCCCTCATCATTAAGAAGGTCTCAGCTGGTCTGTCCTGTAGAGGTCCAGGAGGCCAGTGAGGGGGACTCCAGTAAATAACGAAGTGATTGTTCCCCTTCAAACTCTCACAGTCCCTGTGGTGCAGGTAGGACTTTCCTTTACCGACTCTCATGGTATTTATGTGCTAATGTGCTATTTTGCTTCTTTTACAGTCTCCTAAGTTCTCAGCCAACTATGAGGTGACTGGTTAACTGTTAAATGTGCATGTCAGATCACTGTGATGGGAAGTCAAGGTTTTTGAATAGGGGTACAGTGTGGCCAAGAGCACCATAATAGTAATTAAATAAAGATTTGTTTCTTTCTGTAATTAATGGCTGCATAAAAGGGGTGTGGCGGTACGGGTGCGCAATGGTTAGCACGTCTGCCTCACAACAAGAAGGCCTGGGTTTGATTCCTCGGCTCGGGGCATTTGTGTGTGGAGTTTGCATGTTCTCCCGGGTTTCCACCGGGTGCTCTGTTTCCTCCCACAGCCAAAAACATGCACATAAAGGCTAATTGGCTGTTAGCCCAAATCGCCCCTAGGTGTGAGCGTGAGTGTGAATGGTTGTGTGTGTTGGCCCTGTGATGGCCTGCTGTACAGGGTGTACTCCGCCCTCGCCCAGAGTCGGCTGAGATGGGTGCCAGCCTCCCTGCGACCCTAATTAGGAATAACTGACTCTGGGAGAGGGCGGGGTACACCCTGGACAGCTCGCCAAGCCATCGCAGGGCAAACACACACAACCATTCATACTCAGACCTAATGGCAATTTAGATCAGCCAATTAGCCAATTGTGCATGACTCTGAACTGGGGAAGGAAACCGGAGTACCGGAAGAAACCCACGCAAGCATGGGGCGAACTTGCAAACTCCACACAGAAACTGGAGTTGAAAAAATCGAACCCAGGCCTTCTTGCTGTGAGGCAGACATGCTAACCTACGCACCACCATGCTGCCTCGATAAAGTTCCTTGGAAATATTTACATATGTTATATGAGTTGGATGTATTGGCATGCAAGAAGGCAATGTTATATAATGTACAGACTGGGTAAATATGCTGCATATTAGGCCAGTAATAGAGGAGTGTGGTGAGAATCATTTCTGATGTTTTAATATGGTACATGTACATGCATTGAAAAACAAAGGGAAGAAGCAGAGAGAGAGAGAGAGAAAGAGAGAGAGAGAGAGAGAGAGAGAGACAGACAGGCTGCAGGTGCACCTTGCATCCAGTCAATTTAGGAAGAAATGAAACTGCACCGGTTGAAATGATAGCTGTTGAGTGCAATCTGAGGACCTGATTCATGAAACTGAAAAAAAAAAAAATAGGTTTCAGAAAGCCTGATTCATTCATCAGAGAACCTGAATCATAACAGGATGATCAGAGAACCCGTATCATATCAGAGGGATCAGAGAACCCGAGTCCGAGAGAGTCCAGAAATGAGGAAGAGGAGTAGAAGGGTGCTGAAAACAAAAAGACAAAGAGAAGGATTAAGCACCGTTCATCTGCTGCAAAACCAAAAAAGCCCCATTTACTCTCCTACAAGGGGACCAGCAACCTTCACATGCAATGCTGTGAATGACAGAAATATTCCTTCCTTAAACGCCTCAACAGTGGTGCAGGTGGTGCTTGGAGTGGGGCTTCCATGCCTGAAACAGTTAGAAGTTGATAATATTAATGATAATAATAATAGCCCTGCGATGGCCTGGCGAGCTGTCCAGGGTGTACTCTGCCCTCGCCCGGAGTCGGCTGACATGGGCACCAGCCTCCCCGCGACTCTAATTAGGATTAAGCGGTTCAGAAAATGAATGAATGAATAATAATAATAATAATAATAAATGACACAGTTAATAAATACATTTCTGCCTACTGTACCAAACAATACTGTTATTAAAAAAATATATATATGACATATGACGGATATGACATTTTGCCTATAAAGTGCAGTCATGAGTTCATAACCCATCTGCAATTATTACAGAAAAGCCTTCCGTTTTTTTTATAGCTGTTTTTGTTTCTCGTCAATCATTAATTTGACGAATCACTAAATCCTACTATGGTAACTGGAAGGTTGGAGCCTATCTCAGCCGACTTTGGAAGACGGTGGGGTACACCCTGAACAGCTCGCCAGTCCATCATGGGCCATCATGCACACAACTATTCACGGTCATGCTCAGATCACAATCTGAAATAGCCAATTAGCTTAATGTGCTTTGGACTGTGAGAGGAAACCGGATCTCCCTGATGAAACTCATGCAAGCAAGGAGAGAACATGTAAACTCCACACAGAAACACCCTTGCCAAGCTTGAACCCAGGACCTTCTTGCTGTGAAGTGGACATGCTAAGCACTACATCATCGCATCACTTTTTCCATTTTCCTTGCTAGTATAAATTGGAGAAAAATTTAAATTAAAAGACACACACACACACACACACACATTTCACTATGAAATATTTTCACTTATTAAAGGATGATATGCTATATAATTTATTTATTTTCTTGTAGCATCAATGTTGTAATCACAGTTTAAAAAACTATAGAGATGGTGCTGCAGTGGATAACACTGCCGCCTCAACCCAAGCAGGATCTGGGTTGGAACCTACAGGTCGAGCAGCCTGTGTGGCATGTGCAATGTTTTCTTTTCACTTGCTTTGGGTTTGATTTAAGTGCTCTGGTTTCCTTCTACATTCCTAAGGCAGGTGGCGTAGGTTAATTGGCACCCATTCACCTACAGCCCTTAATGAAAATGTGGTATAGAAAATGACTACATTCTCTCTATAGTGTAAAAGAAATTGATTACTCTGATTAGGGCAGGGCTAATAAAACTAAATAAAACGCCTAGTTGTCTCATATGTTAAACACAGTGTAAAAAAGGACCATAATATGGGCACCTTAAAAGTGCCACAATATGTTTTATATATATTTTTACTTTATTTGTGTCCCTGTTTAATGTCCACT
>JAOUQZ010043195.1:0-13596 GCA_028564935.1 Neosilurus hyrtlii | reverse complement strand
TGACTGACGAAGGCGTATATCATTAACTCCAGCCTCTATGACTATCTTGGAGAACCTACGCTCACCTAAGAACCTAAAAGACTAGCTAATTTCACGTGTCTTAAAATGGTGCTTCCTATAACCAGAGCTCTTTCAAATTTCTCAATGGGTGTTCGACACGTGAGGCGCAGACGCGTGGTGATCCCGTGGGCGAGCCTCAGTGTTAGCTTTGGCTTTGCGAGTATGCCACCGAGTCGTCACCCATTCGGCTTGCTGCGAGGGCTCTGCTGCCGGAAGAGGGGGGTTACTATCTCCGCCTAAGGCACCCAGACTTCCCGCTACAGGAACAACGCTACTCTCACTAACCCTCTCTAAAGTCTGGATGCGCACCTCTAACACTACAATCTTCTCCGTCAGAGAGCTAACTAGTTTACACCTATTACAGATAATGTTATCACTAATGACAGAGGGAGAATTACTAAACATCTTGCACTCAACACACTGAACAAGCAGGATTGTAGCCATGATGCTAAAAACAGACCTTAGCTGGAGACTTGTGGATGTTAGCAGGATATTAGCAGGATGCTGTTGATTTCCTCTGCGTTTGGAGTGGAGAAAAGTTGGTCTTCGAAGAAAAACTGAATAAAATAACTAAATCTGCTTCAAGATGGGAAAAAAAAAGTTAAACAACGAAATTAAAATTTAAATTAAATCCCTAAAATCGGAGGGAGGAAGCTAGGCTCACGGAACATGAACTGACGTCACTGACAAGCGATGCTTTCAGTCATTACCCAAACACAAAGTGAGGGTTGGAACGTAAATCAACTGATAAATTGAGAGCTTTGCCTTCCGGCTCAGCTCCCTCTTCACCACAACGGACTGGTACAAACTCCGCTTTACAATCGTGGCTTCACCATCCTTCCCTCACTAAAGTTTTCTGATTCTTATGATTGAGCAATTCACTGTCGTCTTTTTTCTAATAATATTTCAATGAATGTGCAATTTTTGGTTCTCTTTGATAGCTCAGTGTGTGCTTAGCTTATCGATAATTTTAAAAAGGAGCAATTAGTGTTTTATTTCTCTTTCACAGAATGAATATTTCATGTTCACTAATTGTGTTTCTCTAGTTTCCTTGAAATGTATTAATTACAGTTTATATCAGAAAATCAGAAGCTGGTAGTGTATGTTGGAATTAACATAAAAAATGGAAAACTATAATTTGTAAATAACCTTTGAGCTGTACTGCACTCAAAACAAAACAGTAGCACATTACTTAATGCTTTACCTCATGAAATCTATTCTAATTTCAAAATAAACATATTTTTAAATTAGATTTTTGTAATATATTTTAGAGTGTTGGAATGGTAAAGCAAGTACTTTTTAATGTTTTCATTCCTTCTCACAACAGTGAAAATATGTGTAGGGTCTAAAGGCACCAGGTGATAAAGCATTGTTAGTTTTGTCCCGTTCTTTTTCCAAACAGGTCTTAAAGATACCTTGAATACTTTGATGACGATATCCACTGTAAAGGGTGAAATATCCAAATCCTTTTATGACACATTGGGCCCTAATCATCAATGTTGTCTTAGTTTTTTCTGCTATTTGTCCTTTTGAAAATTCATGTTTTAATAACGGATTCAAGACCAAATGTTGGAAAATGCAGCTGCTTTTTTATACTCACCTCTTGTTTATAAAGAAGCATACCACTGGCTGGATTTTTTTCCCTGTAATAAATATACAAGCAATGTATATATATCTGCAGTCAATATATTTTGGATGAGTCTGTGTCACAACTCCATGTTTGCCCTGCCTCACTGTGTCACAACCTGTTATCGCTAACCAATCACCCTTTGAACTTTCCGCTCCGCATTCGTTCTTCCCCCTGATCATATTCTTATAGTTTGCACAGTAGCTCAGAAACTTGGACAAAATGTGTTTCTACTTAAAAAAAAAAAAAAAAAAAAAAAAAAAAAGCTGAGAAGTGAATTCGGAGAACAGGTGGTTTAACAGTGATTGGACAGAGATGTTATTATATCTGTCTACCTTAAGCTGTGTTTCTGCTGTGTAGCAAGTGCATATCGGTATGTAAATTTGGCATTTTTAGATAACCCAATTATAACTTTGACACAACTTTCCCACTGGGCTCTGATGCTCTCCACCAGAAGATTTTGGGGCTCCCCTTTCTCACTCATGAATGCCATTAAATCTCATAATCACTCATGCCTTACTCTGGATCATCTGCACCACTGTTTGCGCATTGCTCGGACAACGTATACACCTGACTCCACTGCCCTTGCTAAATAAAAAAAAAATCTTTTTTTTTTCTTTTCTTATAAAATGTCAAATGTTGGTTACTCAATCAGTAAAGTTACATATCTGTTCAATACGTTTCTTAAGAGGCAGAATATTGCAGTTAAAGTAGTACGTCCATATGTTGATATTCACACCACATCTTTTTCTTGTTATATTATGAAACACTATGGTGCTAGCGAAGTGGGCTGCTGTTATGACTGT
This sequence comes from Neosilurus hyrtlii, assembly GCA_028564935.1. Classification (NCBI taxonomy): domain Eukaryota; kingdom Metazoa; phylum Chordata; class Actinopteri; order Siluriformes; family Plotosidae; genus Neosilurus; species Neosilurus hyrtlii. Next base: position 11,103 of record JAOUQZ010043195.1, on the reverse strand, counting down.
TCCTACGACTTTTTTCTTAATTTTTGTTTTTCAAATTATTTTTAATCAATGGAACCACCAAATTCTTTAACAGGGAGTGTGTTCGTTACAATTGCGATGTGAATGTGTTTAATGTTGAACAGTAGCTGGTGCAATAGTGCAAGCATTGTTCCTCTCACACGCTCTTGCACACCCAACCTGGAACTATTGACCATCAAATGTCATCCTTTTTATCTTCCTTAGAAGTCATCGGTCATAGTCAAAGCCTTTTATATTCCATTCTAGGCGGACACGGACTCGGCTTTATGCGAGCTGCATGAAGCATTCACATGTCACCAGACTCAGCATCGGGACGCTGTGCTTATTGCGGTGGGGGACCTAACAGTGCCCCATTTTTCTGCGTATAACACGGGGCTCACCAGTGGAAACATGAACAAGTATAAGGCTGTATCCTACAACGTTTGCAGTGTGGTGAAGGAGGCGAAGCAGTGCTATGGACAGAAACTCGAGTCACAATTTCAACAGAATGGCTCTAGTAGCCTGTGGCAGGGATTAAGGACTATGACGGACTACAAAAAACATCTTTCAGCTCAGTGAATGCAGATTCTTCTCTGGCAGATGAGCTAAACACCTTTTATGCTTGCTTCAAGGCTGCAGCTCTGCGCGCTAACAGCACTATTGGCCACACACTTGTGGAGCATACAGGAGAGGTTGACTCCATCTCGGAGCACAACGTAAGAAAGGCATTCAGGAGAGTGAATACAAGGAAGGCAGCAGGACCAGATGGCATCACGGGTAGGGTCCTGAAGACCTTGCTCCAGTGTTTACTGTGACATTTAACCTCTACCTCGCTCAGTCTATAAGTCTACCTCAGTAGTGATTAAGTACTTCGAAGGACTAATTAGAGACTTCATCGCTTCCTCTCTACCGGCCACCCTGGACCCACTACAGTTTGCGTCCCATCCAAACCAATCTGCTGAGGACGCCACCGCACACCTCCATCATGCATCCCTGAGTCATCTGAACAGCAGAAGGGGGAATTTCGTCAAAATGCTGTTTGTTGACTACAGTTCAGCATTTTACATGATCATTTCCTCTATACTCACCACTAAGTTGGAGATCCTGGGCCTCAGCCCATTCCTGTGTCACTGGATCTCCGGCTTTCTGACAGACAGACCACAGGCAGTATGGTTGGGCAACCATGTCTCACTCTCACTTATCCTCAGCACTGGAGCCCCCCATGGCTGTGTTCTGAGCCCCCTGCTGTACTCTCTGTATACCTACGACTGTGTGGCCACTTCCAGCTCCACCAACATCATTCAGTTTGTGGACGACACTGTGGTGGTGGGCCTGATCTCTAACAACGAGACGGCCTCCCTAGAGGAGGTTAGAAACCTGGAATTATGGTGCAAGGTCAACAATCTCCTCCTGAACTTCAGCAAGACTAAGGAGCTGATAGTGGACTTCAGCTCAAAGCAGGAGAGGAATTACCAGCCGCTGACTGTCAACAGGATCCTAGTAGAGAGTGGACAGTTTTTTTGTACCTAGGTGTTTACATTACGCAGGACCTGACATGTTCCTGTCATGTTAACACCCTGGTGAAGAAGGCCTGGCAGCATCTTTATCATCTTAGACACCTGAAGGACTTTAAACTGCCCTCAAGGGTGCTAAGGAATTTCTACACCCGCACCACTGAGAGCATCCTGATGGTAAATATCACAGTCTGGTTTAGAAACAGCTCTCCAGAGGGTGGTGTAATAGTTTGTATTCTTCTTGATATTGATAGTTTTTATTCAATGATACTGATTGTTGTTATTCTTCTTCAAATATAGCACAGTCATAATAAGCATTTTACTACATGTTTTTGTAGGGTAATTTGAAAAATCCCGTATTTATTTCTCTCCCTCTGCGTTCCCCTTCCCTTGACCTTAAACAAAAAGGTAAACAAAGGACAGGCGGCCATCCATAACATTGGTAGAATTAACAGTTTTTTGACTCGAGAGAGAATAACAGAAAAACACCGCCACACAAGGTCTATCAACTATGTCAAGAACATCTAGATTAACAGACATGCTGAGTTGCACGTAAAAAAACAGGAAAGCAACAAGGACATTCAGTCAAGACACAAAAACAGCCTTTAATTAATGTAGGTCATAAGACACATAATTCGTCCACTAAATACTCATTAATAATGTCAAGCTAAATAAGTGGTCTTACAAACCCATAGTAATATATTTTCCTTCAGTTTTACTGTGTATGATTTTTGTATGTGACAAATAAAATATGAATTTTATTAAAACTGAACCTCTCTGTTATTATTTGCTGCTTTTTTCTTTTTCATCCTTTTTAGTAATATTTTCATCAAAAGCCTTGCTTTTCTTTTTTTGATGTTCACTTACTAATTCTCCTTATTATTATTGTTATTGTCGTTGTCGTTATCATTATTAATATTTTATATATATTTATTTTATAATATTTTTATTTATAATTTTAATTTTCCTTGATAAAGGGCTATTCACTCATATGTTGTTACAGTTCTATCTAATACCATACTACACTGATGTTTTTGTTGGTTCAGTTGTGTGAACTGATATGGCTCAACTGGATTAATTACTCAGCATGGTATATATATTGCCATTTGAATGTAGAAATGTTTCAGGTCTATGTCTTGGTATAATACAATGCACTAATTTTATTATGCATTTACTAAATACAGTATATACACTTTGATATTGTCCTTTACTCTACCTGTAGCTTTTAAGTGTGATTACTCTGGCTGTGGGAGTAAAGTATTTTCTTTACATCTACCTTGATTGAATGGGCATTCCCCCCACACACATTTAATACACATCACATTTTCCAAGCAAATCATCCTATAATACCTGAGCAACAAATTACAGACTGTAAAGGAATAGAAAGATGGAGTGGAGCTTTAGATTAGAACACTTTTTAAGTTGTGCCACTATGTGCTCACTCTGCTTCTTTTTGTTAGAGTTATACAGTGTTAACTGCTGTGGCCTCCATTTATCATGTTTTCTCAGGCCTCCACCTCCCCATAAGGGTTTCTATCATCTCTATTGAATTCCTTTTTTTTTCATTCTTTTCTTGCCTGCAGTCATTACTCACAACATTGACAGAACAATAGTATGCCAGTCTCATTTATATGCAGACTGCACCCATGTGAGGTGATTTATATTGACCATTTTTTGGTTAAAAAAAAACAACAAAAAAACAACAACAAAAAGGGCGCATACAGGGTGCGCATTCAGGTACGTACATTTTGGGCACTCTGTGATTTATGAAGTGAAGTTTGCTTACAGGTGTGCCTATGCAGGGTTTTAGAAATCTGATCTTTTTAATTGATATTATTATTATTATTAATATATTGTATGAGGTCTTCTAACCAGATGCCAGAGCCACCTCAACAAGCTCTTCTCAAAATGGAGGGGCAGTGGTTCTACTCCGAGCTCCTCCTGGATGGCTGAGCTTCTCATCCTGTCCCTGAGCTGCCACCCTACAAAAGCAGCTCATTTCAGCTTCTTGTATCCACAATCTTGTTCTTTCGGTCACTAATCAAAGCTCATGACCATAGTTAAGGGTAAGAACGTTGATCGATTGGTGAATCCTCCAAGATGGTGGAGACATGTGCGCAAGCAATGGTTTGAGATCTTGGCTTTTTTTTGTTTATTTTAGTGTTTTTGTTTGTGTTATCACCCTTTATTCATTAAATTGAAACTATAATTCAGTATGGAAGGACTGAGCTGTTGGAGCTGGGGAGAAATTCGTGACTTTATGCACTTCTAAAGCTGACTTTTATACCACTGGAGCGGCAGCTGACCACGGGGGCTTTTACCATCCCCCCTCTGTGGCCCAGGAAACGGAGGAGACACCGTAAACAAAAGCAGGGTAAGCGGTGCAAGCTGCGTGCTAGGCTACATGCTAACCAACACAGACCAGCACTGCCAGGTCTTTTCACAAACACCAGGTCTCTCACCAACAAGCTATGTGAGATCCGCCTGAGGTTTTCCTTGCAGAGGATGGACAGCTGTGTGGTGATTGTGACCGAGAACTGGTTGGATGACAACATCCCCAACCGACACGACTGCAGTTTCAGGCAAGAACAAGGCGTAGGTCTGATGCTCTACATTCATAACTCACTGTGTACTGCTACCAATCTTATTGGAGCATTCTGCTTCCCTGATCTGGATAATTTGGCAGTGAAGTGCAGACCGTTCAAATTGGTTAGAGAACTTGGCTTTGTTATAATCACTGCAACTTACTTACCACCCATACTAATGCAGCTCTGGAGGAGCTGTACTGTCTGATTTGCATACAGATGAATGCTAATCCAGAGGCAGCTGTAATCGTGGCTGGGGACTTTAACAATGTAGAACAATTCCACAGAATCATTGACTTTCCGACCAGAGACAGTGACACACTGGATCAGGCTTATTTTAACATTCCAGGAGCATACAAAGCTTTTGCAGCTCCTCACCTGGGCATGTCAGACCACATCACAGTTAAGTTGACCCCGGCTTATAAACCTCTCATCTGCAGGACTAAACCCACCAACAGATCTGTGCAGATCTGGACTGAGGAGGTTTCCTCAGCACTACACTGAGGAACAGCACTACTACTTCGAGCACACAGACTGGGATGTGTAAAAACTGGGCGCTGATCTAGAAGAATATACGTCGGCTGTGCTGTCCTATTTTAATTTCTTTACTGACGCTGTCCTGCCCACAAAGACCATCACGACTTTTCCTAATCAGAAGCCATGGATGGACGGCACAGTGTGACCCCTGCTTAAAGCCCGGGACGCGACCTACAGCTTAGGACACAGGTTGGCTTAGAGTAGGGCACAGAAAGAACTGATAAAGGGCATCCAGCTGGCAAAACTCAGATACAAACTGTGCATTGAGGAGCACTTCAACAACAACAACCTTCTCAACATGTGAGTATAAAGACCATCATGGACTACAAGCACAGCGACCAGCAGGTCAGTCATGGCCCCACTCTGCAAGACACCCAGAACAGCTTCTTTGCATGCTTCATCTCATTGAGCAGCAGGTAGACTGTACATCTTTCCCCGCTAGAGAAGCAGGAGCAGCTCGTAGTCCTGCAGCGCCACCATGTGTGTTCTACCCTAAATTCAATATCAACCGGGCTGCTATTGATATTGATAAAATGCTTCAAAGGAAAACTTTTGACTAAGGTCAACGACAGTTGGATGACACACCAATAAAGCCAAATGACCAGAAGGGAGCACCATTTTTCTTTTCTTTTTTCAAGACAAGAATGTATTTCTTGAGAGTATTATTTGGACTGTATTGACCTGGGCATTGTTCAAGCATCCTCTGCCATCCCCTCTCGAGCCACTAGTTGGGGCACCTTGCAGCCTGAGTTATCCATGGCTTTAAACAGCACCACTTGGTCCTCAAAGACCTCAGTGGTTGTGTAACTACATATTTGCATGGCTGCTATTACTTCACTTTAGGCAGGTTTGATTTTATCCAGCCGATGTGGAGAACAGTCCCTCACCTTTTCCAGGTGTGCAACTGAAAACAGCACCCAGGTCCTGCTGTGGCTCCAAAACCATGATATCCCTGTGGGACAAAATTCATTGAGCTCTTGTGCCAGTTTAGTCTAAAATTTAAAATGTACAATCACATGGTAATTCCAAATTTCCTACCCCCTTCTGTTAATTGATAGTCCCACAATTACAATTAAATTTTGCTGATATTTTTTCTTTAACAAAAGAAAAAAAAGAAAAGAAAATACATCTTTCATATATTGTCCTGCCCTGTTAAGTCAAATGCAGGAAAGTTCATACACACTCTAGTAATTCCCTCTTTGTTTTCCTGCTTCTCTTACTGCTGTATACAACATAAAAGATATAAAAAAGAAGGAAACTTATCATCATAGTAAAAGAAACTTAATTAAACTTAAGACTTGGTTAAACGTAGGATTCTCATTTATTTGATTAGAAAGCGTTGCAGGGCTGGTAGACCAAATAATCAGAGTTATATAAATCACAAAATCTAGGTACCATAAGCAGCCTTATCAAAAACGACCTCTGGAATGCGCTATTCTTCAGTATTGAGGGCCCAAGGCTGTGCTAACACCAGACGTTTATTTATTTTTTTTCCCTACTTGGCTTTCTTAGTCTTTAGAAGTTAAATAAAATTGTTTATTTTCCAAGTAAAAAAAAATTGTTTATTAACAAGTAAAAAATAAGTAAAAAGATAAGTATTAGAACAAACATGATTAAACAAATTGTCTAAAGACAAGGAGAAGACAACAGCAATAATAATAATATGGTTATAATATTACCAATAATAAACACTGAAAAGCATGAATGAAATCAGTGTCAAGTGACACGTATTTAAAAGGGACTGAGGAGAAGAATAATCTATTTTACTCTAACATATTTACAGTATGCCACAACTTGAAAGTTTTATAATTTGTTTCGCCTTATATATTTTTTTATATGCTGACTTTGAATATGAAATCTTATAGCTTCTTCATTTGTCTCATTTATTCCTCTGTAATCTCTTTTCTGGCCACAATTTTATTCAGCATTTTCTTTATGATTATTTCCAGTGGAATGCACTAACCTAAAACCATGCCCATCCTTGATTAACCAGCACCCCCCTGCACATTGGAGGTGATCCGTTGAAATGGCTAAATAAATAAAAAAAAAATACTACAAACCCCTCAGGACAAAACAAAATAAGTGCCCCCAATACTCATCAGTGGCTTGACATTGTTTTTGCTTTTCCCAAGGTCAGAATAAACCTACTGGTGACCTCAGCCCCCTTTAAGGGTTACGTTACTGTGGTCCCAGAGGCCTATGAACTGAACCAGCCTATAGAACATAATCTCATTGTGCACTTTTTTTCTTAATGCCCGCTCTCTTCTTACCCCCTGTTCTTGAAGGACAGATAAACTTTTTGCTAACACTGCTTAAACACCACACACTCGGGAGATTTTTAAGAGCTGGTGCATACTAAAAAGAAAAAAAATTCAGCGAGAGAGAATGACAGAGAGATTCACTTTCACACCAACACATTAAGCAGAAAATATTGGCTAAATGAGCATCCTGGTAATATTTCCTTTCATTTTTTTTTCTTATCATGCAAGCTCCTTGATTTTAAACATTCAATTAATAAAGCGGTTTGTCTTTTCAGTGGCGCTTACTCACCTTTCCCACCCGGACACTTACATGTCAGCGCAGTCAAGCCCAATAATTTGGTTAGCAAAACCACTCACATTGTATGGCCATTTTTAGGCTAGAATTCACTGAACCAAAGTTTCCAGGAAGGAGAACGAGCAATCATTATCTGTCCCCGTACGTGCCACCATATATGTCATGGCGAAACATGTCCAGTTCATTGTGCAAGAGATCCAAATTCCTTTTTCGGGTGTTTATTTAGCCTTTAGGAAAAGAAAAGCATACAATCAGTCACACAGAAGAAATTGTTCTGAGAGAAAAACCTCGGACCTGGTCTACCAGCTCGCACTAGCTTATATACAGTGCCCATTCCACTCTGATTGGTCTGTCATCCTCTAGCTCTCGACTCTGATCGGTCCTTCAAGACCTCATATCTCAACTGTCCCGAAAGTAAAATAATAAAATAATCATTTTCAATAAAATAATTATTCATTTCAGTGAAAAAACTCCTTATACAATAGTCACATAAATCGTCCAATAATAAAATAGTACAGTAAATCATACAATTGTTCTTCTATAGGTATAATCATTAACAATTTTTATGTATGTATGTATGTATGTATGTAAACACACAGCACCCCCAGTGGTGCCTGATACCCCCATTTCCTCCACTTCAATATCCACTCCACAAATGTGCTCTTGAAGTTTGCAGACAACAACACTATGGTGTTCTAGGAGCAGGACCTCATTCCAGACCTGGAGGGTGCATTCTACCTTTTTTTGGCTGATTATCATGGCTTGGATGTGGATGAATTCGACTTGTTGTTACCAATGCAGAACAAGCTCTAGCTCTGGTGATATAGAGACTGAATAGTTTGCAGTAACAGGTCTGGTACACCGTATTCCTGGAGCACACCACACTCCCTGCTGCTTAGGCTGATGCCTCCACCATCCGACAGACCAAGCAGGAGAAGATGGTGATATTTAATATGGTGAGACCCAAGGAGAGATCACAATCATTATGTCAGTCTTTTCAAAGGTGTACATTTGAAATTTTGGCCAAATTTCTTATTCCATTGTTAGAAAGTAGGTTTCGTGCTGAAAATGTAATTTATTAGGATGAGCTTCAAGGCAAAAAAAGTTAAAGTTTTGTTAAAGTTAAAGAGCATGTCAACTTAAAGACAAGCTGATTTCCTTCTGATTTAAGCTTTATTGTGAAGTTCATGCTCCAGAGACTTTTGGCCAGAGGAGGAGAAGCAAAGCTTGCATTTTTTTTTTTTGGGGTCTGTGTCATCTGTGAGTGAAGCTGGAGTGACACATAGTGATCACTTTCGTTGTCGTGCTTCAACCTAACTTTCACAGAATTTATTGGCTTTATATTATTTATATTAATATAAAATAGCCGCCTCAGACAATAGAGACAGTTGTGGCTCTTTCTGTAATGTGCAATAGTGTTCTTAACCCAGGCCGGTTTATTGTCAATATGAACTACTAGGTATTTGTAATCCAGCGTTTCCACATTGACTCCCTGGATGGAAACAGGACACTGGTGTTTTGCTTTTGCTGCAATCCACAATCAGCTCCTTGGTCTTTGTCACATTAAGCTGCAGATGATTCAGCAAACACCATGTGACGAAGGAATCCACAACAACCCGATATTACGTCTTATCACCTCCACTGATACATCCAACTACAGCAAAGTGATCAGAAAACTTCTGAAGATGGCATGTCTCTGTGCAGTAGCTGACGTAGGTTGTGTAGAGGGTGAAGAGAAAAAGGAAGAGGACGGTCCCTTGTGGTGCTCCGGTGTTGCTGACCATCGTGTCCAACACGCAGTGCTGCAGGCGTACATACTGTGGATTTCCAGTCAGGTAGTCCACAATCCAGGCATCCACCTGCTGTTAGCTTCTCACCCAGGATGGTCAGCCTGATGGTGTTGAATACACTGGATAAGTAAAAAAAACATGACCCTCCCAGTGCTCGCTGGCTGGTCCAGGTGGGTGTAGACACGGTTAAGCAGGTAGATGATGGCGTCCTCTACTCCAAGACGAGGCTGGTAAGTGAGCTGGAGGGGGTCCATATGTGGTCTAACCATGGGTTGGAGCTGACCCAGTATGAGTCTCTTGAGGGTCTTCATGACATTCAAAGTCAGTGCCATGGGTCTGTAATCCTAGAGTCCACAGGGACGTAGGCTCTTAGGTACAGGAACGAGGCATGACGTCTTCCACCGCACCAGGACCCACTGTAAACTTGGGCTAATCGTGAAGATGTAATATAAGACTCCACAGAACTGGGGGCTTTAAAGACACAAGGGCTCACCCCATCCAGTCCTGCTGCCTTGCCTGAGTGTAGTCTTCTCAGTTGTTTCTTAACCTGATTATAGGCGAAGTTGACAGGTGGTGAAGGTGCAGTAAGGAGAGAGAGGAAGAAAGGGTGGTGTGGCAGGGGGTTTCAGTTCAATTTAGTTTTATTTGTATAGAGCTTTTTACAATTGACATTGTCACAAAGCAGCTTTACATAACAAAATTAATTTAAGGAGAAATCTAAGAATTTTTCTACAACCCCTTACACATGCATAATGAGCAAGCCTGCGGCGACAGTGGCAAGGAAAAACTCCCTCAGTTGACACAAGGAAGAAACCTTGAGATGAACCAGGCTCAAAAGGGAAACCCATCCTCATTTGGGTGAAACCATCAAATACAAACCATATGAGAAAAATTTCATTACAGTCCAACATGTAGTCCAGTTGGTTATACCACAACTGTAAGTCCTAAATAATTGCAGCAAGGGAGTTTATATCACCAGCAGTGAAAAGTCATCTTCACTGTCTCTGAGTGCCGATATAAGTCCATATGGAACATTTCAGGCTTGCTCTTGATGAGTTGGAAGGGGGCTGAGCAGTAGCCGCAGTGCCGAATCTGTTAAACATATTCAGCTTGTTGGCCCTATCCTCACCACCCTCAGCTACTCTGCTGTTGGATGGCCTGAAACCAGTGATGGTCTTCATACCACTCCAAACCTCTCTCATGTTATGTTGGAGTTTCCACTGCAGCTTTCTCCTGTAATTGTCCTTAGCCTCTCTGATTTTGACTCCCAGTAAACTTTGGATCGTTTTGTCACCTACAGCTTGTTTTTTTGGTAACAATAGACTGTCTGTGCTGGGACAATGATATCGGTACATAAATTTATGTAGATGGAGATATACTCAATTTTAATTAACATTAACAGCAATTTCAATAAACAGGTAAGTGAGTCCTCCACAATTGCTTTCTTGTACTCAGCGGTGTAGCTCTTCCTTTTTGCACTCATGTCTGGGGTCAAAACAGACAGGATAATACCAGTAAAATGATAACTGTTATACTCCCGCAGTCCTGCTTTTATCCCCATCATGCCCCTCAGTCCTGCTTTATAATACTTTACTTACCTTTTTTGTTCCCATAACTTCCACTTTTTCTGTTTCTCCTTCATGGCGCTGCTGTAAATAGCGCTGGCGCGCGTGCATTCATAGAAAATGAGGGGAGGGTGTGGACAAAATTTGGATTTAGCTAGGTCTTATTTTCGGGGTAGGGCTTATTTTGGACCAATCTGCAAAAGTAAGGGTAGGTCTTATTATCGGGGTAGATCTTATATACACACACACACACACACACACTGTGGCTTGCAAAAGTATTCATACCACTTCAACAAACAGCATCATGAATTCCAAGGAACTCACCAGACAGGTTTATAGCACGATTAGGTTATAAAAAATAAATCCTAATTTTTTAATATCTCATGGAGCACTGTTCAATCTATTGTCGGAAAATGTAAAGAGTATGGCAGCAGTCAGTTATCTACCAAGCCACGGTCACGCGCAAAGATAACAACACTACGGAAACATACATCGGACTCACAGAGAATGATTTCAAAACTAGATATAGAAATCACACCGCCTCATTCCGCCACGCCAA
>JAOUQZ010043194.1:0-12500 GCA_028564935.1 Neosilurus hyrtlii | reverse complement strand
GAGAGAGAGAGAAAGCCAAGTTGTAATGAAAATATGTGCAGTTCATAGGCAGAATGAACATACAGTAAAGTCCATTCATTCATTTCCTAAGTGGCTTAATCCTAATTACGGTCACCGAGAGGCTGGTGCCCATCTCAGCCGACTCTGGGCGAGAGCGGGGTACACCCTGAACAGCTCACCAGACCATAGCAGGGCAAAACACACACAACCGTTCACACTCACACCCAGTGGTGATTTGGAACAGCCAATTACCCTACTGTGCATTTTTTGGGCAGTAGGAGAAAACCAGAGTACCTGGAGGAAACCCACGCAAGCACAGGGAGAACATGCAAACTCCACACAAAAACGCTCCGAGCCCGGGGAATCGAACCCGGGACCTTCTTGCTGTGAGGCGGACGTGCCAACCACTGCACCACCGTGCCGCCTTTTAGTAAGTATTACTGTAAACTGGAGTTACAGAGATACTGACTGTCTCATTACAGTCTCTGTGTCCTACTACACTGTGTTTACATTTTGTCCTCACTGTATATTCTGTAGATTTCCTGCAGTGACCTCCAGAATCCCGAAGGGTAAAATAAAAACGTAGCTATTATCATGATCCTGTGAAGCGAATGTAAAATATTGATCACGTAAATGTCGCCGTGGGGTTGGTGTGAAATACACAGTAGGCTTTAATGCAGCAGAAAAAATTAAGTTGGAAATATTCTGGGAAGGACTCCAACAGAGAGAAGTGAGACTGGAATGAACTTCACAAAGCTCATGAGAATTGAAACGGCTAACAAATAGGAAGAACGCGCTCGAGTCCACTCGTAAAAGCTTCACACACGCACAGACTGCTGGGATTTCTTTATTCTAATCCCGTAAGCAACGACGAAGATCAGTCGAAGAGCGTTTCACCGCAAACGAGGCTTCAGATGTCAATCACAGTGTAACAAATTCCAGTTTTATTATTCTGAGCTGTTTTAAATTCAAACCATAAACAAATCATCAGGAATTTCATTTCGCTCTAATTCACAGGTAGCTTCTCATCCACCAAAAGACCAATAAAGAGAAAGATTCAGTATTCAAACTACACCAATGAAGGATTTGTTTATTCATCTATTTGCTAAACTGCTTAATCCTTCTGGGGTCATGGGGAGGCTGGAGCCTATCTCAGCCAACACTGGATGACGGCAGGATACATCCTGAACAGCTCACCAGTTCAATGCAGGACCAGCACACACAGCCGTTCACACTCACACTCACACCTAGGGGGCAACTTAACACAGCCAATTAGCCTACTGTGCACGTCTTTGGACTGTGGGAGGAAACCGGAGTACATCAAGAAAACTCCACAGAAAAACCCTCACTCAGCCCAGGACTCGAACCCAGGACCTTCTTGCTGTAAGGCGGGTGTGTTCACCCCCAGACCACCATGCTACCCTGTTCCGTGTATTTTAAATGATTTCATTTTTAGGCTGCTTGTTCGGATACGGGTTCCCCTTATTTACATTCCCTGCATGCGTTGATGTTGCAGTAGGAATTGTGTGCCTGCGGTAATTAAAGAGGTTCTGCACTTATATTAACCTGCTCCTGGACCATTTCGTTTCAGCCTCTCCTTCCTTATTGCCCCTCAAAGAGCTGGTTGATTGGTCCTTTGTTTATCTTATCCAGGTGTAAGTAGATCATAGATCTTCCTTACGTTCCTGAGGTCTTCGTATACCTGCGTAAACCTAATATAAGATCCCATTAGAAAACAAATCCTGTTTGCAGCCCACAGGGGAACTGATGCGTCTCTTTATTAGCAGGAAGCAGCTGAATGAAGAGAAACAAGGCGAGTAACTACACTCTCCTCTTCATGTATGTGTATGTGGACACTTAACAATCTTGGCTGTTCAGTTCCTCGAGGTGAGCGGAGACGGGGTGAGAAAATTGATCTGACTGGCTGTGCACTTTTTTTTGCAGTGTTTATTTTGGAATTTTATCAAGTGTAATGAATTTTCCATAATATTAAATTTATCCAAATCCACCTGAACTTCTTTCTTTGACTATTCTCATCACGTCTCACATCACTCACTCACTCATACACCGAACTGGTTACCCATATTAGATTTTGAGGGAGGCTGGAGCCTATCTCAGCCATCACTGGACGAAGGCTGGGTACACCCCGAACAGTCTGCCAGACCATCGCAGACCCAACAAACACACATCCAATCACACTCACACTCAGACCTAGGGGCGTTTTGGAACAGCCAGTTAACCCAGTGTGCATGTCTTTTGACTGTTGGAAGTAACCGGCGTACCTGGAGTAAACCCAAGCAAGCACAGGGAGACCATGCAAACTCTACACAGAAACACCCTCACCGAGCCAGAGACTCGAACCCAGGACCTGTTTGCTGTGAGGCGAACGTGCTAACCACTAATCCACCATGCTGCCCTCTCTCTGATCAGCATAAATCTAAATATAATCAGGTTTATCTGCTCATGGGAGTAAAACACACACCTTGAAATTCGTCAATATGGAAACGTGATGCTACTGATTTTTTTGTTTTTCATTATTTCACTCAGTGCAGAGCGAGCGCTGCTTTCACATCATATGGTTTCGTTTAACATGCAGTGTATTTATATATATTTATTTTTTTTCTCCGCCTCTGCACCATCAGGAGTGAGTATATAGTGTTAACCTTTACTCTGTTCATTGCCTGATTAGTTTTCCTATTTATACCCTGTTGTTTCATGCATCGTACCTATAGGCACTTTCCTACCATCAACCCAGAGCCAAGCAGGCTAGTCTGAGTCGAGGAGTTGGGGTTTGATCACACCTGCTTGGTGCAACTTTGAAACTAGTAGCCTGAAGATTTTTGCCCCTATGATTACATATGGGCCAGACGAGGCCAACTGGGGTGTAAGGAGGTGTCAAGACGGAAGGAAGGTTTTATTTCTTTATTTCATTAAACACTCTGATATCATTTCAATTTCATTTTCCCAAATGCTTTATGTTTTATTAGAGTCGCTTGCAGGCTGGAGCCTATTTCAGCTATTTCTTGATGAAGGCAGGGTACAACCTGAACAGCTCACCAATCCAGTGCAGGGCAACACACTCACACACCTTGGGATGATTCGGGACTACGGATTATTCTATTAGGTGTGTTCTTTGACTGTGGGAGAAAAATGGAGTACCCAGAGGAAACCCACGTCAGCATGGGAAGAACTTGAAAACTCTACACAGAAATGTCCTCTCCGAGCCCAGGACTTGAACGAACTCAGGATCATCTTGCTGTAATGCGGGCGTGCTTACCACTATGCCACTACGTCACCCCAGCTCAGCTAGCTGGCCCGAATTATGATCCATTATATGTGTAAAAACAGCTGTAGCAGGTAGGTAGCTGTATGCAGCTCAGGTAGCCTTCAGACAGCGCTGACTCTTCCTGGTACGATAGTGGGATAGCGGCTAATGAGAACATTTATCATGCACGTCTACTGTACGTCTGAGGCTTATTCATCTCTCTGTGTATTATTTCCTTGTTTTTACCCTTTAACCTCTTTTCTCATTTCACAATTATAAATCATTTTGGTCTGTTGTAATATCTGCCTGTGCCTCATCCCTTGCCTGGATGTCTGATAATAATGTTTTGGCCTTATTAAAGCATATGTTGCGTTTTCTGGGTTTTTTGTTATTTTGCATGCATGAACAGTGTGCGATGGTTTCTGAATCAGAAAGAAGTAACTTCGGTTAATACCACAATCGATGGTAGTGGTAGTAGTGGCAGTGGTAATATCTGTTCTTCCAGGCAGCACCGTTCTTTGAAAGTCCCAGGTTTGACCCTGAGCTCTGTGTCTGGTAGAAGGGTCTCATGTTCTCATGACCTTGTGGCTTTCTCCTGGGTTCTCAGGTTCCCTGAGGCACAGCAGTAAGTGCAATCGCTGTACTATATCACCCCTGGGTGCTTGGTGATGGGTGTTCGTGCAGGGTGTATTCCAACATCATGCCAGAGGTGAGCTCTGGATCCACTTCTGAAGATGGTGGAGTTCTCCTGTTGGAGTATGGAGTAGGAGTAGGTCGACATGTGCTCTTCTCAGGGCGATGACTGTGTTAATCATACACTTATGAGGCAGAGATCAAGCTGAAGGGATGAATTAAGTGATTACATGCAGCACAATAATGAGTTTTTTAAGCAAACGCTTCTACGCGCATCTGTGTTGGATGAAACGGATTACAGCAGCTTTTCAAGTGGGTTATTCTTCAGTTGAGTAAATACGCAAGGAGAGGATCAGGAGGAGGAGGAGGAGGAGGAGGAGGTGACTTTTAATGGGAGGGAGAAGGGAGGAAACTGGGAAATTCAGACCCTGGACTTTGCGCGCGACCCGGCGCCTCTCTGCAGCGGTGTTGCGCGCAACCGAGAGAGACGGGACGGTGTGCACCTCTCTCTCTCTCTCTCTCACTTTCTCTCCCTCCCTCTCTCTCTCTCTCTTTCTCCCTCTGCTTCTCTCTCTCTCTCTGACACTGTTCAGTTCATCATGTGATGGACTGAAGCTTTATAAGCGCTTCTAACGGCTCTGAAAGTCGCTTTTGGAAGTGCGGCGCGCAGCAGCCTGGTTTTTACGCACAGCACTCTGGAAAGCTCTCGGAGTGTCCGGTGTGGATATAAATGGAATCTCAGCTCAGGTGGAAGGATGTGAGGACTGTTCTTCAGTCGGACGGAGTGAATAAGTGAGTAGCCGGGGTCCGGAGGCACATCAGTGGGGTCGAAGTGAAGCTTCGGGAGGCTTATCGGAGTTCATTTTATATATATATATATATATATATATATATATATATATAATAAATATTGTACTTCTTATATTTATTCTTGAATGAAAGGCTTTACATCAATAACCTCCATGGAGGCAGTGAGCAGCTGTAGACACACATTTAAATGTGGAGCGGAATATTTAACCTTTTCATGCACAGCAGAGTAAGACGTACGTTTTTTTTTATATTTTATGTTTTTCTATTTACAAAAATCCTCCTTCAGATTCACCACGAAGCCCCATATTTTTCTGACTTCTGTTAAACTAAAGGTCCTGTATGGAGATCCCCCTATTCACTCCAACTTCAGCTGTTAATGAACTAGTTTAATCAGGTGTGTTGGGAACAAGGAAAACATCCAGATGTGCAAGCAGGGGGTCCAGGGTTGGGAGTCTCTGCTCTATGCCACTCTCAGTGCAGCATTTCTCTGGTAGGTTATAGCTTATATATACACACCTCAAACCTCATTATTACAAACAAACAAACAAATACATAAACAAGTATATAAATAAATAAATAAATAAATAAATATGAAATAAAAATAATAATAAAAACCCTTTTATAAAGGCCATATGTATAATCCTTTCTGACATGGCATTAGTTTAGCATGTGTAGAGCGCTTGGGCTGAAGCACAGCCAGTTTATAAATAGAACGCAGTATGCATTATAAAGTGTTTATGAGACATTACATAGGTAAAAGCAAACAAATTCAGTCCCAGTTTATTTTTAATAAAATACTTCAACACTACCCTGATAAAAATAATTTGTAGAAAAATTCCCTAATAATCTCAGTGCTGTAATTAATTTAGTAAAGAAAGAATAAAACAGCGCTGAGGATTAGCTCGGTTTCTTTTGTCATGTTAGCAACTAAAGGGGCACAATGAAGACAGCTATAAAGTCTTAATCCATAATAACATAAAACGGATACGTATTTTGTTTATATTGTTGTTTATTTCCATCCATCCATTTGCTGGACTGCTTAATCCTACAAGGGTTGCAGGGAGGGTGGAGACTATCTCAGCCCACTCTGGGTGAAGGCAGAGTTCAACCTGAACAGCTCGCCAGTTCATTGGAGAGCCAACGCACACACAACCATTTACACTTACACACAGATTTAAGGGCAATTTGGAACAGACACTTAGCTTAATGCGCACTATTAGAGGAAACCAGAGTACTTGGAGGAAACCCATGCAAATGTTGGGAGAACATGTATACTTGACACAGTAACGATGTCAAACCCAAGACCTTCTTGCAGTGATTCAGACATTGCAACCATCATGCTGCCATATATATAAATATATATTTGTATACATTATAAGGCTGTTTAGCAGCGTACGTTCTGTATCTCTGAAAAATATTTGTTCTAAAATTATATTCTCCAGAGTGTTTTCTTTAATGTTATTTTTTGAGTGTGTGTGTGTGTGTGTGTGTGTGTGTGGTGTAACTGATGATGAATGAATGATTTTATACTCCAGTGTACCTGACTCAGTTTATGTGTATGTTTAGTAAGAAAAAAATCATTAATGTCCTCAAGCCCACGTTTAATGCTGAGTAGATTATGGAGTAGAGCAGTCCTACAGGGGTATCGCACATCTCAGTCCTACAGGGGTATCTCACATCTCAGTCCTACAGGGGTATCTCACATCTCAGTCCTACAGGGGTATCTCACATCTTACCTGTGTTTCTGTATCCAACGCATCATATAAAACCAGAAGAAGTTGCTGTTTGCGTTTGTTGTTGACTTCTCGATCCTGATCCGATCTATTTCCACAGCGGTTGATCTGCTTATATTCCTAACTGTAATTAAAACCACAGATTTATAATAATCCTCTTGCTCTAACAGATTATTGATTCTACAGTAGCAGCTCATTTACAGTGGATTGTACTGCAGATGCTTCACATGGACTAAGGCTAAGAATAAACATTGACAACATGTTATATAACAAATAAAAAGCATATAATTATCAATTATGAGCTTGAGGCGCATAATTATTTTAGTATATACTACAAGAGGACATAAGCACAAAAGCACACTAAAATTCTTTCTTTAATTTAAATCATCATGAAAGCACGTGAGCTCTTAGCGCATCCACGAGCAGGTACATGGGCTGGAAGCTGCGTAACAACGTCTCTTTAAACCCAATTCAGAATTTAAGTATATACCACAAAGAAGTAAAGAAAAACAAATTAAAATATGATTTTATAGTTTCTATATTTTACCCATAACAGTTGGGTGCTGCATGCTAAAACTAATAGCGCTGTGTAGCTAACAGTGACTGTTTGTAGCTTGTTAACAGTTTTATATATATATACATATTTATTATTTTTATTTATTATTATTTTTTTGCATTTAAAAGATTGATATTGATGACTCTAGCTTGGACTTCAAGTGACCGTGAGAAACTGCGAGTGTCCATCATTTTGATATTTACTTGATATCAGTATCAATGTCTAATATCTTTGAGATTGTGAGCCAATCAGATTTCACCATTGCAATATAGTATAAATTTATTAGTGATATGGTGATGTTCTCATAATAGACACTCATAATTAGTCGTATCCGATTCCCGCCCCTGTTGCCTCTTTATTACATACGACCATCACCAACTAGGGAGGGGTGAAAGCATCCGATGCTGCCACACACCTCTTTTTTTGCGCATGCATATTTGAAGGAGGCCTAACACACTCGGAGGGAACCTGGATTCGAACTTGCGATCTCCAGGTTGATAGTCACGCACCTTGTGGATACGCCAGTCGGGATCCCTAAATACTGTGACACTGTTATTTAACATTTCTGGAAGGAGTCTCCAGTGTCAGTGTTTTGTGAAAACAGATGTGAAAATTGTCAGGATGGAAAGTTTTGTACTTTGAAGGTTCTCTGTAGTGTGACAAGATGGATTACATTTGTGCATTGTCTTCTTAATCTTAAAGAGAAACAGAAAGAAAAAGGGAGGCCTGAAAGGGAAAGATTGCTTATACCTCGAATTACATTCTCATGTGAAAGTTCCTTGACATTAAACGTGATGATTATAAACAGATAAACAGTCTGAAATGTTGGTAATTCATAATTTATAAGTTTCTATCTGTTCCTGTTATTAATGAAACAATCGACTGCTTCTGGTGAGAATATTTCTTTGCTTTATGTGCGTCACATCGTCCCATCTCTCATTATTTTCATATATAACCACTCTAGTTATTTTTTTCTAGTTTAGTAAAGGGTACTAGGCATTAGCAGTAGCATCACAGACACAAAGTACAGTGGCTGAGTGGTTGGCACGTCCGCCTCACAGCTAGAAGGTCCTGGGTTTGAGTCTGTGTGGAGTTTGCAGGTTATCGTGCTTGTGTGGGTTTCCTCCGGGTACTCCGGTTTCCTCCCACAGTCCATAGACATGAGCCTAAGATAACCTACTATGTCCGGCGCTCTGGCTCCCGGGATACACCTAACTAGTGCTGCTGGTGCCCCTAAAGGACTAGCTAATTTTACGTGTCTTAAAATAGAGCTTCCTATAACCAGAGCTCTTTCAGGTTTCTCAGTGGGTGCCTCACTGAGGAGAGCGGACCTGTTCGACACGTGAGGCGCAAACGAGATGTGCTCCCGTGGGCGAGCCTCAGTGTCAGCTTTGGCTTTATGAGTATGCCGGTGAGTCGTCACCCATTCGCCCCGTTGCGAGGGCTCTGATGCCGGAGCGGGGGGTGGGATGGGGGTTACTATATCCGCCTAAGGCACCCAGACTTCCCGCTGCAGGAACAACGCTACTCTCTCTCTTTCTCAATCACCCTCTCTAAAGTCTGGATGCGCACCTCTAACACTACAATCTTCACAGATAAAGTTATCACTAATGAGGGAGGGAGAATTACTAAACATCCTGCACTCAACACACTGAACAAGCTGGATGGTAGCCATGATGCTAAAAACAAACCTTAGCTGGAGACTTGGGGATAGTAGCACGATATTAGAAGGATGCTGATTGGCTGTTCGAAAAGTGTGAGTGTGAGTGTAAATGTTTATGTGTGTTAAGCTGTTCAGGGTGTACCCTGCCTTTGCCAAGTGTTGGCTGAGATTAATAGAGGATTAAGCAGAACCTATATTGCTCAGTACAATGACAATAATGGCGTTTTTTAATTTCTATTATTAACAGTCCCTTCCTACACTGAGCCATTCATGAATTTCTTCCAAGGAGGATCAATAAACTTACATCTTATCTTATCTCCGTGTCTTTCACTGTATATGAAACAACGTGCAGCAGGCAGCTCCAGAAAATCCAGCATTTTCCTCTTTAGTGACTCAAAAAAGCAAAAAAAATAAAAATCAAAAACAACCCTGAGAGTTTATACACTCGCCTTGTTTCAGATGACACTTTGCACTACAGGAAGTTTCCTCAGATCACTTCAGCTCTGTTATTTCCATCAGTGCTTTGTCACCTGATCCCTCAGCCTTGTACATCTGTCCACCGCTCTGCTCAGTGCTTGGTCCTGAAAAGCCTCCGCAGCAAACCTCGACCCAGCAATCCCAGGCTTTCCTCCTCCTCCTCCTCCTCTGGCTGTCAGGGATGAGACACCAGTATTTGATAACATTGCAATGATTTCCTTTGTCCAGTCTCTCTCTCTCTTTTTTTAAATGAAATTGCAGCTCACTAAAAGCCACCTGCTCTGTGCGCTTCGATCGAAAGGATAACGTCTGGGGAAAAAAGTGTGTGCCAGCAATTTCCTCTGGGAATCTATGAAATATCCTGAGATTTCCCCGCGTCTCCCTGCCAATCTTTCGTCAGTCCCTGTGGCTAGAAGAGGGTGCTTTCTCAGACTTAAGGACCTCTGGCTCGATGTTTCCTTGTGTTTAAGGCCAGCTCAAGCAGCCCAGAGGAAAAACTTGAACAAGTTGCAGCTTGTATAGTAATCAGATTCTCCGAAAGCCCTCGCCGGCCACAGAGGACATATGAGTTGACACCTGGTTCTGACACCTGTGTTCTAGCAGTAACAGCATAGCTAAATTTCTTTGATATATTATATTGAATTGAAGAAATTTGATGGTCTCTGATTCAAAGCTTCCTTTAGAAAAGGAATTCTTTTCTCTTTTTTTGTCTCTCTTCCATGAAAGATCTTGAAAATTCTTGAGAGTTTTGGTGTTGGTCGTTCCAGACTTCAAACCTGCCAGGCAGCTTGCGCTTCTCCTGGGATATCATACAGGTCGATGCTTGAGTGAACATGTCCTTCACACTCTGTCTGCCTGGATTTCAGCCCTAAAACACATTTCCAGGCTCCTTACAGGAACTTTTAATGGTTTAAGCTTGGGGCAAACTCTACCAGGCTATCCAGGGTCCACAGGAAATGTTAGGATGCCATCCATCAATGCCCTGGTGGATGCTACTTGTACTGCCTTTCCTGTCACTGCCTCTACCACTCCGTGAGAATGGAAACCGCGAGTGATTCCATTTGGTGGCATCGAGGAATGGCGTGTATCAGCCGAACGTTTCAGGGGAATGTTTTAAGGATGGTTTCCACCAACTTGCAAGTAGCTGCAGTCTGTCTTTCAACTTTCATCCGTGGGTGATTTCTATTCTTCTGAAGACAAGCAGGAAGACAGAGATGAACCTCCTACACTATCTGTTGGTTCCAAATTCATGGAAATATGGCTGTGAATTTATTTAGAATAATTAAACCATCCTCGCTTTGTTTTAGATCTTGAACTTCTTACGCGTTCTCTGAGGTTGCGATTTCAAACAGCACTTTTAAACAGCAGTTGAACCCTCGAGGCACTTAACCTACAACGACTCAAACCTTGGTTTAATTCTGATTTCACTTTGCGTTGTATAAAATAAACCACCAAATGAATAAACTGTAAATGCCCTGGATGGGTTAAAACCTCACTGTTCGATTGATCTTAAGCTTGAAGAGCATAAATATGCAGGAGAGAGATGACTCAGAGAACAGAGCACAGTTATGTAAGTGTTATCAGAGTAAAAGCTGCAGTCCGTCTGAGTTTCGCGTACACTGTTTATGCTATTGTTACTTCTGCTTAACTCAAACCACTAGTCTCAAAATCTGCTTTATCCTCAGTAACTCCTGTTAAACCCTAACAGGGCATCATATCAGGGGGATCGTGTACCGTCATGGAGCGTACAGGTATTATCACCAAATAAAACCCCGTCAGAGGCTTGCGTCATCAAAAAGGAGAATATTTTATGATAATTAGCAAACTGTAGTACATCATCACACATGTTTTTACCTCCATCACACTGGCGATATTTTCATTAGTCTGGGTTGGTCTGTCTGTCTGTTAGCAACTTCCTGTCTAAAGTTTTTTACAGATCAGTCTGAAATTTTTATGATGGGTAGCTGATTGCCCAAAGATGGTCCCATTAAATTTTGGTAAGAATTCCTGCACTGATGATGTCACAAATTATAAAATATATAAAAAAATTAATTTGTTGTATTGGGTGAAATTAAATATAAATCATATTTCTGTTACAATGCATCACAAAGTTTGTTCTGTACATTCAGGATCAGAAGCTTTTATGCTTGGGGAGTGCACCCTCCGGGTGCTCTTGTTGTTGCATGTTATTGATTTAGAAATATTTCTTGTTAAATAGTCCAGAGCAGTGATCTCTTATAAAGAAAACCGCAGTCGACCAACTTTAACTTCAGATAATCTACATATATGCAGAGTAATTTAAAACGGTGGTCCACTGTGAGTTTTAGAAATTCCTGACTTTAGGTTCGAGATACTGTACCTATTCCAGACCCAGAGTGTTAGAGTGACGTGATGTGAGGTGTTTTGTTGTGTATTCCTAGATTTTTAAAAAAATATATTTTATATTTTTTGGGATGAACATCATGGTCACGTCACTACAGTTGCACACAGAATGTGAAGGCAAAAAATCCCCATACTTAGAAGGTGAAAAAGTCTTGCAGTGGCGTTAGATTTCAGAATAGGAATCCAAAAAAAAAGAAGAAAAAAAAGGATTAGCTTCATTTTTGGAAAATACCAATATCATGCTTTGAAGTTAAACTGAGACACTTCATGGTTGTCAGCCATTAAACACAGACTGGACTGATGAAATCATCTGTAATTTTTGCCTCTGCAGTGCTCAGTCGTCTCTACTCTTTCTTACTCTCAAAAACAAAGTCAGTGTTTTACTTAATAATTAGTACAGCAGCAGGAGAAAAGTTAACCTGGGTTTACACTGGGGCATGACGTCCGTTATCTCCACGGTTCTGAAACGCGTGGAGCTCCGTGATTTATGAGCACGCTTGGAGAATGATTGGGGTATAAATAGGAGGCAGGGTGCATCCACGGGATGAAACTTGAAGGAATCGTCTTCATTAAGATCTCCTACAATGGCACATCAGGGTCTGTTACTTTCTGTTAAGCTCTTTTAAGCTCGGTTTAGCTCTACTGCACTCTACTACAATTCTCACATTCTATCACTAATTGGCGTCAACCGAATTTTTGACAGTCATAAGTTTTGCCACGATCAGCACAATCAATGCGAATCCACCCAGTTCCCTCAAGATGATCACGATTTGAACCCATGACCCCCCAACGCTCCTCACGTTGGGAGGAGATCAAATTGTGGAGATCGTGGACATTGCGGACATTGTGCCCCAGTGTAGACCCAGGGTTAGTGTTCTCAGTTATTTTGTATTGCTGAACACTGGTGACCCCACACACACACACACACACACACACACACACACACACACACACACACACACACACACACACACACACACA
>JAOUQZ010043193.1:0-13600 GCA_028564935.1 Neosilurus hyrtlii | reverse complement strand
CAGGAACCCATCATCCTCCAGTGCTCCATATTCCACAACTGCAACCTACCTGGAGTGTCAAGAAGTACGAGGTGTTCCAGTTCTCAGAGACACGGTCGAGGTAAGAAAGGCAGAAACCTAATAATTGTGCTTACAGTATATAGACACATATAGCACATCTGTATATTTGTCCATATTATGTCTGTATTTTGTTGTTCTGTATAGAACATCTGTAAATCTACCACACTTCATCAGTATATTGCTATCTGTAAATGAATGCTAATTTATTCCCATCTTTTACACTGCTCTTATCTGTACATAACTGCTCCTAACTGTACAGTACAAGGGGGTACTGTAGTGTACTGGTTAGCATGTCTGCCTCACAGCCAGAAGGTCCTGGGTTCAAGTCTCAGTCCCAGCGAGGGCATTTCTGTGTGGAGTTTGCATGATTTCCCTGTGCTTACATGGGTTTTCTCTGGGTACTTCAGCTTCCTCCCACAGTCCAAAGACAAAGATAACTGGCTGGTCCAAATTTCCCCTAGGTGTGAGTGTATGTGTGTTGTGTGTCAGCCCTGCGATGAACCGGCCATCTGTGCAGGAGGTACTCTGCGCTCGCCTGGAATTGACACAGCCACTTAGCCTAATGTACATGTCTTTGGACTGTTGGAGGAAACCGAAAAACCCCCAGGAAACCCAGGCAAGCACAGAAAGCACATGTACACCCCACACAGAAATGTCTGAGCCCAGGACTCGAACCCAGGACCTTCTTGCTGTGAGGCGAACGTGCCTACCACTACACCACCGTGCCGCCTCTTATGAATCAAGCCTCCCTGCAACCCTAATACGATTAAGCGGTTCGGCAAATGAATGAATGTTTCACATGGTAACATTTTTAAAATTGACCGACATGACATTATAAATGATGATTATTTAAAATGGGTTTTGCACCAAAAGGTTAAATTTACAGTATAATGTGTAAAAGCAATGGGTTACTAAGTTCAGTTAATGTTTATGATTTGCTGTGTCATGCACCTTTTAACCCTTTCAGTTCAGACTGCCACTCTGCATCCTTATATGGTGAAAAACCTTCCTTCACCTTCATAATTATAATAATCAGAATTAAATATACTCATTTACTGTACTCAGCTAATGGGAAACTCCTAAACAATTGCTGTCTATTGCCTCAGGGACTCATTTTATTGCTTCCTCTTCTAAATGGTAACTCTATACTGCAGTTTCTGTACATCATAACATTCACAATGTAAGCCACATAAAGCGGAGAAACTGTGGTGTTAAATGACTCACGTTTGCTATTGTAAAAGAGATGACCTTTTGGTTTGTTCCTTAGTCTTGGCCATCCACACTCTCAATTCATGTTTACTGTTAACTGCTGTTTACAATATAACTCAGCAAAATTCACTCATTTCCTGCCTTTACTTCCAAACCTGCCACTAAATGTATATTACAATACTCATCCGCAGTTTTGTTCACAGGTAAACTTAAAGTATCGCCGTGGTGATCGTATTCATTTGGAATTCAGCATGTGGAAGAAGCCGTCAGGTTTTAGAAATAACTCTGAATGTCCTGAACTGACAAACAGCTGTTTGCAAACAGCTTTCTTCAAGTCCATAATTTTCTGATGGTTTTATGTTGTATATTCTCTCATGGGTTACGAGGAAACTGGTGTCTATACTGTGTTCACAATTATTAGGCAAGTTGTATTTTTAAGGATTATTGTTATTGTACAACTATACAGTGCTCTTGTTCAATCCTAAATGTTAACAAACCCTCAAACCTGAACATTTAAGTAATAAAAGTGAAGTTTTGTTTTTTTTAAGAGAATATCTATATGTACACCATTATTACTATTAGTGTGCAGAATTATTATTAACTAAATTAAAAACAAAGATTTTCCATCTCACTTGTTTATTTTCACCTGTTAAAGTAAGAATAATAAACAAACTCAAAATTTACAAATAAACATTTCTGAAATTTCAAAAAAAAAAAAAAAAAAAAACCTCAGTGACCAATATCGCCCCCCTTCTTTTCGATAACAGTCACAAGCCTTCCATTCACGGAGTCAGTCAGTTACACAAATACACATCACCTGATATGCATTAAATCTAATAACCCAATACAGCTTGGAGTTGGAAATTATCGATAAAATGATATGGTCAAAATAATCACTTGCCTAATAATTGTGCACACAGTGTATATAAATATATGTATGCATGTATGTATGCACAGATATACAGTGTGCTATGAATGTATATACACAAATGTATATTTTATTTAGAAAAATGACATCAGGTTTTAAAATCAGGTTATCATTAATCTTCGATTACGTGGTGTGTCCGTGTAGCTGTTACTATAGAAACAATAACATAGTCTACAGTCATGTGAAAATATACAGAATCAGTAGATATAGGGTGCTACCTTTATGTGTAGGCACTGCGTTATACAGAGCGCATTATACAGCGGCATATTGGTTAGCATGTCCTGGGTTCTGCAGTGTCATTTCTGTGTGGAGTTCAAATGTTTTCCTTGTGCTTGTGTGGGCTTCCTCTGGGTACTCTGGTTTCCTCCTACAGTCCAAAGACATGCATATTCGGCTAACTGACTGTTCCAGATTGCCCATAGGTGAGCGTGTGGGGGTGAATGGTTGTATGTGTGTTGGCCCTGCGATGGACTGGTGAGCTGTTCGTCCTAGCTCCAAATATACTGAAAAAAACATACCAATTTCTGTGGGATGTAGGTTTTTTTTTTACATTACTCTATTAAATGAGAGCATTACTGTTATTTTATGTCAAGCTGATGCTACTGTTAAAACTACAAGTATAAAAAATGTATCAACCCCTAATAATTATTCAGATTTGAGATCTCACCAGCATGGTGGTATAATTATTTACACTGTACCAGTGTAGACAGATAGCTTGAGATAACTAGCTTTGGATTCAGATTATTTTATTTTTTCCTAAAATATATCTGATTCTGTAATAACTTCAAAGTGTTACGCACGTGAAATTCTATCAGTATCATTCCTTATAGTTTAATATACGGTGTGTCTTACGATATTTCTCAGCAGTGCTTCCCTGTGAGCTCAGATGCTGTCATATGACGTAAGTACACCACCATGTAGTACCAGAACAATTCCTATTGTCGAAGTTTCCCCATATTGGGTGTTATACTATTTTAGGCATAAAAAAGAAGAAGTAAAAAGTGTTGAAGAGTTGAAGCACACCTTTTCATTCCACGTAGAAACGTGCATCATGAGAACACTACTGCTCTTGTGGCACATAGGACTCCTGTGTAGTGTGGACAGTAAGTCATTATAACTTCTGCGACTCATTTTTTTTTTTCTTACTCTGTAAGTAGTTGTCTTTGAGATTGTAACCTTGATGTTATCACTCTGTATCTTTAAGGCAATGTTGAGCTTCAGGAGGACACAGCGCCCTTCCAGGTGGAATTCCGTTCAGTGAACTTCAGAAATGTTCTGCACTGGAAACACAATCCCAAGGCACCGGATGACCTGCGGTATTTTGTGGAGTATAAAGTGTAAGCGTGCATTAGTATTAATAGCATGTAAAGGTATACACTTTATTTGCAGGCTAAAATCTTATAGCAGATGGATGGATGGATGGGTGGATAGACAGCATAGATAGATGGATGGATGGATGGATGGATGGATGGATGGATGGATAGACAAACAAACAAATAAAAAAACCTGTTTACTACTAACATAATTACTGACTAAACTTATAAGATCATTAAAACTATTTCTTGCCATTTTGATTCTGACTAAATTAAACATTAAATTAAAATTTATCAGTATCAGCCATGCTTTAAAATAAAAACAGCAATATTAAAGGTAATGTTTAAAATGTAGAATTTATTGCTCAATCAAAGATTACACATTCCCCCCAGAATAAAAACGTATTAACGCTGAGTGAAATTCATCATGGTTGCAGGTATGGAGATAAGCAGTGGAGTGTGTGTGAGACCTGCCAGGCTATCCATAAACTGCAGTGTGACCTGAGCCAGGAGACCTCTGACCCACGCCAGTGGTACTATGCAAGGGTTCAGGCTCGATCCTCCAGAGGGCTTTCACTTTGGGTCGTCAGCGGCAGGTTTTACCCCCAGTGGGACAGTGAGTACCAAGCATTTTCTTTATTCTGCATAATTTTTTTTCCAGTCCACAGTGATAGTTGATGTAAGTTGTTTCAAAGTTGTTGTTGTTGGGGTATTTTTTGTGTGTGTTTGGTTGTTTTTTGTATAGTGGTTACAGATTAAAAAAAAACTTGGACTGCAAAAAATAGATAGATGGATGGATGGATGGATGGATGTATGGCTAGATAGAAAAACAAACAAATAAAAAAAACCTGTTTACTACTAACATAATTACTGACTAAACTTATAAGATCATTAAAACTATTTCTTGCCATTTTGATTTTGAGTAAATTTAAATTTTATAATTTTTTATTGTCTTGGTAGATAATTGCATCTTTCTAGGAAAAAGAACAATCCATAAATGACAAGATTATTTCAGACCTTAGTTTATTATAGTTGTAACTGTGATTTTATACTAAAATTCTACAGTAGAGATGTCTGACTATATTAAAGAGATTTTTCTTACTAAGATGTTGTTTGTATGAAGGGCTGAGAACCAGAGTGGTGTAACCAACAGAAAGCTGTTTTTGAGAAAAATGACAAAATGAAAGTTTTTGCAATCTAAAAAAATCAGGGATAATGCTCACGAATTGATTTAAGTTCATAAGGAAGATGAAGGGACCTTTCTGGTATGTGTAGCCTTCAACCACATCTGTCAAAATATAACCTTATCTCAGTTTTCAGTTCTTGTGGGTTAGACCACCCTGGCTCTCAGCCCTTCATATGTAGTTTGATGGATATTTTTATGCAGATGGTTTACACTGTTGTTTCTATGAATTTTAATATATTTTGTGTAATACCTGAAAAAATATAGAACGGGAATGTGAAAATTTCATCTGCTTGGTCTAAATAAGAAACATAAAAAACTCACACTCATGTCTGTTTCAGCACATCAGGGGAAAAAAAGCTTGACGGCCTTTTTAGGCCTGCCTGCATCTATATACACAAGCATCATATTTATAGACAAACATAAATGTAACATGTATACTTCAACTTGTAATCCCTTCTGTATTCCAGCCACTTTCAGTCCACCAAAAATCAAGCTGAATGTGACAGAGCAAGGCATTGTGGTCCTGATTAGACCTCCAAGGACTCCTCCACAGGGACACGGGAACAAGAAGTTAATTACAAAATTACTGAAGCTGATATTCAGGATTTACCTCATGCACAATGGAGAACAGCAGGTACAGTAAATAAAACCTTAAGCACTCTGCAGGTTTTCAGAAACATGTTCTGCATATACAGTATAGATGCAATACATTTAAGAACAGATGAGGCTCTGGATTCCTGAACTAAAGGTTGGGGGTTCAAGCCCCAGTACCACCAAGCTGCCACTGTTGGGCCCTTGAGCAAGGCCCTTATTGCTCAGTTGTATAAAAATGATAAATGTAAGGGCATCTGGTAAATGCTGTAAATGAAGATTTGAGCAGTTAACAGGTGTAAAACATGTATCCATTTTTCATTAATTTCCCAAATAAAAAAATATATTGTATATGATTTGGATTCCAAAAGGATCATTTCATTACCATGGTATAAATGATTTTTTTGTTGTATTAAATTCCTACTTCTGTCCAATGCTTATAAGGCATTCAACTGCAGAGTTACAACTTCAATTCCCAACTTTCAGATCACTTACAAGTTCACTTCTAGTAGTTTCTGTTTTGCAGCTGCACAAGCTGTTAATAATTCTATTTTCATCTGTTTGTGATATTTTCTTACAAACATTATTGCCTTTGTTTCCTAAAAAAAACCCCAAATGAATCAATGAAACTAATATGAGTGAAACCAGTGGGCAGTGGTAGTTCTGTGGATAAGGCTGCAGGTTACTGATTAGAAGGTTGGCCGTTCAAGCCCTACTACCACCAAGCTACCACTGATGGGCCATCAACTACTCAGCTGAAAAAATAAGATGAAAAAAAAATAGCCATTCTATAGAACATCGTAATGCCTCAGCCAGGATGCCTCAAGTGCACAGAAGAAAAAAATCCATCCCCCATACAAAGAGATTTGGACAATCAGCATATTTTTAGTCAATCTACACACAGTATTAGGTCATAGAGCGTGCCTATGCAAAAGTTCAGAAAGCTATCAGGCATATGAGCCGAGCAATGTCCTGGACAAACTTTACATGTTCAAGTTTGCTGTGCCAAGGTCAAAGGTCACATATGCAAATAAGCTACCCTATGCCCAGGATTATGTCATAGGGAGTGCCTATGCAAAATTTCAGAAAGCTATCATGCATATGAGCCAAGCAATGGCCCGGACAAACTTTATATATTTAAGGTCACTGTGCCAAGGTCAAAGGTCACATATGCAAACTAGTTGCTCAATGCACAGATTTAGGTCATAGGGAGTGCATATGCAAAATATCAGAAAGCTGGCATGTGCATGAGCCGAGCAATGGCATGGACAAACTTGTTGTCACGCCACCCGCCCGAGTTGGCTGCGATGGGTACTAGCCTCCCCACGACCCTAATTAGCATTAAGCGGGTCAGAAAATGAATGAATAATGAATGTATGCACTTCAAATGGGTTTCTCTCCACAGTCCAAAGACATGCCCATTAGGCTAAATGGCTGTTTCAAATTGCCCCAAATGTGAGTGTGTTGTGTGTTTTGGCCCTGTGGCGCTCTGGCCTTTGCCTAGTGTCAGCTGAGATGAGCACCAGCCTCCCTGCGAACCTAGTAGGATTAAGTCGTTCAGCAAATGACTGAGTAAGAGATCCTTGTTCAGTCAGAATGGTCCCCTACTGATTTTAAATGCTGGTGTTTGTATATAGTACAAACAAGCTATTTTATACCTTATACTAAGGAATGATAATATCTTGATTTAGAAAGAAAAATCTGTTTACTGCACTTGGCCTGCTTTATAGATACTGTATATATACTATATGTCCCAAACTCAATATGTGGACACCTGACCATCACAGCTATGGATAATCCTTCCCCTGACTGTTGGAATCACACGCATGTATGCAAATAAATGTCCCTGTGCTTCAATTAAGGAACCGAAACCTGTACCAGCATGACCTTAACCCCAGTGAACACCTTTGGAATGAAATGTGACTGAAATGTCACATTTGACATCACTGCCTGACCTCATTAGTGCTCTTCCTAGCCACAAATGCCAACACCCACAGAGTGGATTTTATTATGACAGCAAAAGGGTGAATAGTCACATGTGTACAATAGCCAGATGTCTACTTTTGGCCGTAGTCTCATATTTCTCATTCTGTAATCATTCTCTATGTGTACATATTTGACCTGCAGATTCATGAAGTCCAGGGCTGCTCGAGGAAGCTCCTGATCGAGGACTTAAACCCTCGAACGGTGTACTGCATCCAGGCTGCGACTGTCATGCCCCTCTCGGGACTTACCAGTTCAAGGAGTCAGGAGACCTGTATCAGTACCCTGTAAAGCCTTACACAGAGGTACACATCCTCTAACCTCAGCAACATTATAGAACTTTTAAATGAACACCGGTGTCCATCACACACTCCTGCCTTTATGTTTTTTCACACAGTCCACAGGAAGCAATAGCGGGTTAGGGAAGGGATGAACACACATGCTAGACACAGAAATGCTTTGTAACTTGATAGCCATGGATTGCTCATGTGTGGTACGAACCTCCTGGCTTCCCTCCTGGGAAGTGCTGAAGATGCCATTTTTGTTCTGGTGAAATTTAGTTTGACAATTGACTCAGGACGCATAGTGTTGAGCTGGAGTCTGTAATACAGCTGGAGTTTCTAACACAAATGTCTGTCATTATGCAGTTACTGTTTTCATGTTCAGTGTGTTTTAGAACTCCAAACAGAAATATAAAGCTTTAATATATGTGAACTGATTAATATATGCAAAATAAATGTATTGCAAACCATCCGACCCATTGTAGTCATTCTGATTTATTTAGATTGTGTTGGGAAGCTTTGTCAGCTCACATTTCCACGCTTCCCAGTTGGATGCTTTCCCCCTGGATTTACCAAACTTTATTCTTAGTTTCCTTTCCAAACCACAGGCTGGTAGGTATGTTAGGGACTCGAAATCATCCCTTTTTGTAAATAAGTAGATGTGAACAGTGTCTTGTGATGGACTGGTATTCCGGCAGCACACCCAGCTTCTGAGATTAGCTTCAGCTTAAACCATTTCAAGTTTTTAAACATATAGTTTATTGTATGTCAACTGATCTTGTGTTTTAATGATTTATAGATAGATGGATAGATAGTATACACTAAATGAGAGACACGATTGAATTGGTTAACTATCGCCATAAAAATGAACATTGGTATCCATTACACATGAATTGTGCGGTTTGATTGGTGCATATCTCAGGACACACACACACCAAATAAATAAAGAATGAAATAAGTACTCAATTGAGTGTGAAGGTGAATGTCCACATTAACGTGTGCATGTGGCACAAGTCTCATACTTAAGCCACTCCTTGATTAATCCACAAAGTGGAGCGTGAAATACAAACTTGTTTGTTTGTTGTCAAGTGGCACCTCTGGCTATAAAAAGCCTGGTAAATAAAGTTTTAAGTTTGTGAAAAGTGAAGATGCTACGACTGCCACAAGCAAGCAGAGACCAGGCCCTGGGCATGCTGAGTGCCGGAATGACCGCTGCAAGGGTAGCAGTACACTTTGGCGTGCATCGTTCAACTGTGTGCCTTCAGACATGCCACAGACAGATGGGAACCACCAGAAACCGATCAAGATCTGGCCAGCCACGTGTTACTTCATGTGCACAAGACCGTCGTATCCGGGTGATGCATCCGAGGGACCGTTTCCGTCCGGCAACACTGACGGCTGCTAAGATTGTTGGTACTTGCCGCAGCTATATCAGTGCTCGTACTGTGTGTAGAAGGCTCAGGGAAGAAGGTATCCGGTTGTTCAGAGCACATGCTGGTAAGGTCCTGACAGACCGCAGGTGCTGAAGAATACGGAAATGGGTTTTTACTTGCCACTGTCTGTGTCTGAAATATCTATTCTTGATGTGTATATTATTTAACTGATTTCGTTATACATAATGAAATTTTGGAATTATTTCAATATTGTTTTTTATGTCTCTCACTGAATATATTTATAGTGGGCAATGCTTGAATCAAAATTACAGGCACTCACTGCTTGTCATCATCATTCTTCATTCTTGTGTTTCTGTGTAGTATACACTAAAACACCTTTACAGGATGTGATGTAATACGTACTAAACTCTAAATGAGCAGGCTAAACAGACACCATTAGCAATACAGCACTGAACTCGGCCCAAAGTACAGAGCTCACCTGACTTGTCTTGGTCATAGTGAACGGAGTAATTGAGGGTTAAGGGCCTGGCTCCAGGACCCAACGGTGGTGATTGAACTGCTGACCTTCGGATCAGTAACCCATCGCCTTAACCATTAAGCCACCACTGCCTTTACAAAACTAAAGAGACACTGTTACCCAGCTCTTCTTCACCTGCTCGCACATATACTCAGAGCTCACCTGCATCAATCAAGATTTTTAAAAAAGACACCGTAGGAATATACCATAAAAATTTGTTTCAGTGCACTCGTTTTGCTTATGTTCCAATGTATTATATACCAAATTTATTCAGGTCAGGCTTGGTGGATGGTGACTCACTACTTGGCGTCCTCGCCTTCAGCACAATTATATGTAGCATGCATAGTCAACACCGTGGCTTACATAAAGCATCCTTTACACAAGAACACAGAAAACTAGCTATTTGTACACAATAAATTAGATGACTTGAGGAATAAAGGATTTATTGGTCACTTGGGTACAGTAGTGATTCCAGCATGAACCCTTTTCAACAGTCTCTGGCTCTGTGATCTAAAACAGCACCAGCAAATCACCTCAGCATTGGTTTGGTCATGTGGCTCAGACAGACACTAAATAACAAAGGAAGTTGTCAGAACCAAAACATATATACAGTACATGTGATCCACGTAACAAGGATTGCTTTAAAAAAAAAAAATAAAATAAAAAATAAAATAAAATAAAAAACCTGTTGGACAGAATGGACAACTTTAATGGAAAGTTCATCCAATGGGGAATGTCATTTAGTGCCAACGTGCTGTTTTTATGCAAATCTGTACTCATGACTGCTGCAGGGAAAACAAAATATATCTGGTACTTTTCCGACAGGCACTTCACTTTAGTAAAAAATAATTACAGTATCCCGAACCACACATTTAAAGTGTTTTGTTTTCATGTAATCAAAGGTGCAACTGCAGTTTCAGCCTCACTGGTATCCTGTAAGATATCAACATATTAATTTCACATTTAAACAAAGATTCTTGCAAATGAGCAGTGCATGATCAACAATCACTACGTAAAAATCACAGTGCTGTATACGCTCGTAGAAAATTATTACAGGGCATGTTATAACATTCGGACCAAAAGCAGATCACCTCATGACAAGGAGCATTGGCCTTCGCAGACTCTGCAAATGTGTGAGGTAATTTAGTACAGAATTATCTCAGCAGATTTAATTTCCTTTTACTAAAGTGATGCTACAGCTCGTTTTAACCCGAAGCTCGACTGCACCTACACTTTGACTTGTCATTATGCTGTTGCTTGTTAATGCATGCACTGGTTGAAGCAGATGGTACAGAATCTATAAAATCAATCTGCGTAATCTGTGTTTTTACCTGAATGTATTGGGAGTCTAACAAAACCGTTTTCTCTCAGCAGAAGCAGTTACTTGGCTCCAGTTCACATAAAGGAAAAAAGAAAAAACACAACCAAGAAACCAAACCATTTAAGCACTTTTAATTTAGCTTAAAGGAAAAAAAAATACCTAGCTCACACTGGGGAAAGCCACTATTTTAGCTTCTTAAACCAGAAAACCAAGTTTTCCTGATCGGTTTACACCAAAACATTATATTACATACACATTAACCCTAACCCCTCTATAATTCCCGCCAATCAAAATGCTGAAAGAGATGCTGCACAGGTCAGGAAATCTGGACCATCCGATGGATTATGCCCTTCAAAGTTTTACACACACACACACACGACTGTATCTAATTATTTGTGGTAACAAATTTGTGGTAACTCTGAGGTAAGATGCTTATAAGAAAGTTACTGCATGTTAGTTCACATGTTAAAGTGCACAGAGCAGGCTGAAGATGCTTTAATTGTGACTATACGTATTTCCTTTACAAGGAAATAACTGGAATATTAGCTATCAGCCGAATTTAATAATAAAGCTACTTTTCCAGATGAAACATGGCAGCCTTTGGGTGGTCTGTGATATCACGACCCTGTTTGTTTAGGTTTAAAAAAATAAACAAATAAAATATGAAAAATATGCGGTTTTCCAGCTTGAGAGGCTGAAATAGTGCTCTTTCCTCCAGCATGCACCAAACAATGTGTTTTCTCTTCCGTTAAAGGGGCCAGCTCAAGCTTCCAAAGAACCACTGGAATAAATAAGGGTGTCCACATTTTTTATGGCCCAAAATATATCTACCTGCAACAATTCTTGGGCAGAGACCTTAAATGATATCAAAAAGATATCTAATCAAATCAAAAGCATTTTAAGAAACTGACCTTGGCCATCTATCCTTCAGCCGCGAAGAAAAGTAAGGAAAAGAAAAGTTTGTGTTTTATTGTTCAAAGCTCCCATTTCAAGTATGCAGATAAAAAAAAAAATCATGATGTCATCAGGTGTGTTTCAAGGGGACCACCAACGATGAATTTACAGTGGCTGTGCTACAGAGAAAGCTAACAGACTACAGTCATGTGATTTCAAAATAAAAACAACAAACTGGACTCTGCGAAGGGTGAAGTGGGCCCTTTAAGTCAACACTTTCGCACAGCATTACAAGGAAACATACACTGCAGGAATGATTACGCTAATGCCTGAGCTAAGTGCAGTACTTAAGTACAGATTAATTTGTGGCAGCATGTACTACACTTAATGCACTAAAATGTAGCTCGTTACTTGGAGGTGGACACCATTTAGGAAAAGATTACAATTGATTTAATCATACTAATCTCAAACAATGTTGAAGGGCATCCTTTTAACAACTCATTTTAGGATAAGTAACATAATAACCATGTTCAGATTACTCACTGCATTTTGGTTTGTTACAAATACAGCATTTAGCAGGTGCTTTTACCCCGAGCAACTAACATTTAGCATTTTTTTCATACAACTGAGCAACTAAGGGTTAAGTGCCTTGCTCAAGGGCCCAACAGTGGCAGGCACAATGGTGTAACCGGGGATTGGTCCCCTGACCTTCAGATCAGTAACCCACCACTGCACATCAAGTTTACATAATCTGTAATCATGTTGATTGTGTTAAAAAACCAAAACCTGTTGGCATGGTCACGGAATCTATAATCACTGCCATTCTGTTACTGAAATCATTACCTGATTTTGAGGCATCCAGTGAAAATAGTCATGTGTATGAATGGAAAATACATTGCACATACTTTATTACCACCTCTGTTTGGTTAATTAAACCAAAAGCAGTAATACATTCTAATATTCTAGAATATTTTCAAAGGAATGTCAGTCTATATTTTATAAGCTGGGCCTATCTTCATGGTGAACATTGAGCTGAATAACAAAGGCTTTCTGTGTCCACCAGTTGAAAAGCCTGGAACCGTGGTGCATGTGTAGTTTGTGAACTCTGATCAGTTTAACCAGACGCAATAAAAGCACAAAAGACAAGTTAGACACACAAGACTAATGATACTCCATACCTTTTTCACAGGTGTGGCGAAAACAGAAAGGTCACCTGGGAACAGCAGCGACAAGCAAGCAGCAGCAAACTCTGTGGCGTGGGGACCCAAACACTGTGAGATCACTAAGAGAATGTAATACTGACTGCATCAATTCACTCGGGGTTAAAACGAGTAAATACTACAGAGAGCAGGTAAAATCTTACTGTTGGCAAATTCATTCAAGAACAGCAGATACTCAGGAAGACATGCAGGGGAAGCCACTATGTCACATGACTCATCTAACTTCCTCAGGGAAGTAATGTAATTTCCATTAAAATATCTGATTCGCTGTGAGCCCCCTTCCACACCATACAGCAGCGTCTCTCTGCATTCAGATCAACCAGGGGGCAAATACCTGCAGCAGTGTATATATGTGTATGAATGTGTATATATACACATACACATATATACACACACAATAACAGAAGTGTACAGTGAAGATTATACACCTCCATTTTTGTCTAAAAGGCTTCTATTTAAAAAAAAGTTAAAAATGACTTCTGTATAATTTTTTGGTGAAAATGTACTGAACAATGCTTTTGTAGGCAATGAATACCAAAAACATCATTCCTGCAAATATATTGAGGTAAAAGTACGGCTAATAAACAAAAACACTTAAAATACCAATTTTCCTTTTTCTCAAAAGAGAGACTGTTATTTTTGTTATTACTATATATTGTTGTTTGTTTGCTTATTCTCATCAATATGATCCAATATTACATAA
>JAOUQZ010043192.1:0-13603 GCA_028564935.1 Neosilurus hyrtlii | reverse complement strand
CAAACTCCACACAGAAACGCCCGAGCTGGGAATCGAACCCAGGCCTTCTTGCTGTGAGGCGGACATGCTAACCACTAAGCCAAAGTGCCGCCCTGTTTCGCATTATTAAAAAAATATATATTGGCAAAGCCAAAATCTGTGAAAAAACAAAACAAAACAAAAACAAACAAACAAAAAAAAACATACATAAAGTTTATTTCAGCCACGAATATCACTTATTGACCCCGCCCTCGCCCAGAGTCAGCTGAGATGGCCTCCCCGTGACCCTAATTAGGTTTAAGTGGTTCAGAAAATGATTGAATGAAAATGAATATCACTTATTGTGTCTGGTATTCTTTTTTTTCATAATTTGCACAGTAGGTGTCAATAATTCTGGAGCTGACAATAAATAAATTACCTAAAGGCAAGTCATAATATTTTCTTCATGCTGGTCGCATAAATTTACATTAAAAAAGAAAATTTCAAAACAAGCAATAAAGAGTTTCATCGTCTTTCATCATCTACACCCATCTTTTCTATTCTGCATTAAAGCAATAAAACTATAGAATTTATGAAACAAATCACCTGTGTTTACTGTATGTAGTATATTAACTTTTGAAAGCAAATAAAATTTTAATTAGCATTAATTACCTCTTTGTTTAGTTTTTTGTCAGTTGAAATTACCATACAAAAAGTTTAATGAAAACATTCAAAGATAAATGTGTACACCTATTAGCCATAACATTAAAAACATTATAACTGGCAGGTAAAGTAAATAACACTGATTATGGTTAAAGTAGCACCTGCCCAAGAGTGGAATGCATTAAGCTGAAAGTGAACAGTCAGCTCTCGAAGATGTTTTCAAAGCAGGAAAAATGAACAAGTGTAAGCATTACATTAGCAGGAAGGACAACCAGTAAACTGGCAAGAGTGTCATGGGTGCCCAAGGCTCAGTGATGCACGTGGCTGGTACATCAGATCTGATCTCAGAAGAGCCACTAAAGCACAAACTACCAAAACATGTAATGGCTGATCACTGTTTGGACACACACACACACACACACACACACACACACAAATTACTCACACACACACAAATTATTCACACACATTATACACACAGCTGGCATAGAATCACCTCCTTCAAAATACCCATACTTGGTTGCTTTGCAGGCTAAATTAACGACACACAAAACTTATTTTTCCAGGTGTGTTTACTCAGTACAACTTGTAACAGCCGAGTGAAAGCGAGCAGCACAATGGTGGAGATGAGCTTTCTTTGCTTTTTTGTTCAGAACTTTGGCACATCTGTTGTTTTTTTCAATGTGCTATATAAATAAATTTGACTTGACTGTACTCTCCAGACCAGGGGTCTCATTTATCAAACTGTGCTTAGGATTCTTACTAAAAGTATTATTTTAAAAGTATAAGGATTCTTACTTTTGTATGTGCCTAAACATTTTCTGCATACCCTGCCCTTTTTAACCATTAATAGTCAATGCAAATCACCTCGTGAAATTATATTATATTTATAATATAAATGAGCCTGGCATGCTATTGCTCTGTCGTTGTTGTAAATTATGGCTACAGGTGACAAAAGAAAGAAAAAATAATTTAATAACGATGGAGACAGAAACAATTATGGTGAGGTAGAGACCCAAAAAACATGCTATTTGGAGGCCACAGCAGCGAAATCACTGACAACAGAAAGCAGAGCGAGTAACTGTAATGGGATCAGTGGCACAGAGCGCACGGTGGCAGAACTTAAAAAAAGTGATTAGATCTAAAGCTTCACTCCATTGTTCTACTTCCTTACTGACATGTTTATAATTTATTGCTTGAGTGTTAAAGAACAATCTGCTTGGATGTTTGCATGTGTATGAAATGTGTGAAATAAAAGCTTTTTCATTAAAGGTGGATGTAAAGAAAAGCCTGTCCTCCAACCGTCAGAATGTTGCTGCAACCGGAGGGGGGCAAGTGCACCATGGTGTAGCATTACCACGAGGCTCACCACAGTATTTATACATTTACAGCAATTAGATTGATCAATAAGACCTTGAATAATTTGCAGGATCAGTTAGTAATACACAATCACTCTGAAATATAAGTGAACAGTGTGAAATGTGTGAACAATACACTTTTCTTCATGTTGGTTTTATTATGAACAGCAGGGGCCTCATGTACAAAGGGTGCGTATGCACAAAAATGTTGCGTACGCACTTTCCCACGGCAAAGTTCAGATGTATCAAGAGTGAAATGTCTGTGGAAATGTGCGGTGCTTCACGCAAACTTCATGGCTGGCGTACGCATGTTTCTGCAGCTGTTGGTGCTTTGGCGACACTTAGACAAATATTGAGTTATTTACACCATGTGAGAT
This sequence comes from Neosilurus hyrtlii, assembly GCA_028564935.1. NCBI lineage: Eukaryota > Metazoa > Chordata > Actinopteri > Siluriformes > Plotosidae > Neosilurus > Neosilurus hyrtlii. The sequence goes on along the minus strand of JAOUQZ010043192.1, from coordinate 11,247 downwards.
GTACTGGAAGCTTTATTCAGCTGAAACATCCTCGCCTCCTCCTGTGCCCTGATAGTGAATAATATGATGGTGAGATAGTGGTGAATAAATATATAGAAAATTTTTTTTTATCCAGATTTCAGTTAGATTTCAGGAGAGGTTTATGAAACTATTACTCACTACAAGTGCAAAATAACACTGTTGAATTAAATCATGATAACGTGGATCCAACATATGATATGGTGTAAAATTAAATATACACTCATTGATTCATTCATGTCATTTTCTGAACCGCTTAATCCTAATTAGGGTCGCGGGGAGGCTGGCGCCCATCTCAGCCGACTCTGGGTGAGGACGGGGTACACCCTGGACAGCTCGCCAGGCCATCGCAGGGCCAATATACTCTCAGTATGGCGTAAAATGTAATTACCCTCTGACCACACTGTCTGTGCTGCCATTCCCACTTTTCTCCAGATTACGCATACACATGGTTCAGAGTTTGGGTACAAGTGCGCACATTCTCCAGTCCGGGTTGTTATTTTTTGTAAATCACATCTTTGCATGGAATGTGACATACGCAACTTTAGTGGATGTGTGATCATGTAGTAATAAAAATGATCCAGAACATGTAATATCAATGACAACCTGGCATCGACAAAGTAAAGATATGGCAGAAATTTCTTACTCACTTGTTGAACTGCTTAATCCTATTAGGGTCACAGGGAGGCTGGAGCCCATCTCAGCAGGCATTAGACGAAGGCGGGGTACACCCTAAGGAGCTCGAGAACCCATCGCAGGGACCACACACAGAAAATCATTCACACTTCAAACCATTCACACAGCAAATTAGAGTTATGCACATGTCTTTGGACTGTGGGAGGAAACCGAAGTACCTGGAGGAAACCCATGCGAGCAGAGGGAAAACCTACAAACTCCACACAGAAGCACCCTTACCGAGCCCACGACTCGAACCCAGGACCTTCTTGCTCTGAGGCAGATGTGCTGACCCCTATACCACCATGTCTGCCCTGTAATTAATCATGGTAGATCAAATGTTAATGACGACAATGTCATTGAATACAAGAAATTGTTTTGACACAAATGTTTATGCCCAGATTTTGGCAGTTTCCCATAAAATTATTATTATTTTTAAACTGAGACAACTTTGTTGTGTTTGTGTTTGAGTGTTACCAAATTACATAATATCTCCTTCATTGCAGCAGTGGTTAAATGTTCAAAAACCTCAAAATCAGACAATTTTTTAAACGCTATCAGGCCTTGTCAGGAGCGAAGCGGAATCATGCTTTATCATGCACTCCATTTAGGTTTAATAATTGAGTTTCCCCGAAGTCTGTATGGAAATGGACACTAAGTCAGACAGTGACAGCACAGCACTAAGTCAGAGCTGCTGAGCTTCTGAGCCATTTTACAAGCATGATAATCACTCTCCAGCTATTTTCATATGACAAGGTCTGCAATCTTCTCTAAAATGAAAAAATGCTGATGCACAGACTGATATTTTAACTGAAGTCATACTTACTGCCTGATTCTTTTAGGGACCTAGCAAAAAAAAAAGTTGATCTTGATTTAGACCACTATTCATTTCAAGCACCTAACTCAAAAATGACAGCAATGGACTCAATTTTATTTCATGTTTTCACAGCTCAGTCTTTGATCATGGGCCCTGAAACCAGCGAGAAACTCATCAATCTTTGCCATAGTTCACTCTCTGCAACTGACTATGCCCTCAGGTGGTACGACTCAGTGCTTAAAGCAGCCTTTCACCAGGGAAGCATGCAGAGGAACAAAACAGTTAGGACAGCTATAACTAACAATAAAGTTAGATAGCATGCGACAACAGAGAAGAGCAGAGTTCTACCATGGTTGTTTGCTATGATGCACACCAACGACTGAAGCCCCTAGGACAGATGGGACTCATGTCTACAGAGACAAAGGGAGAGCGGGAGGAAGAGATAGAGAGAGAGAGAAAGAGAGGGAGAGAGAGAGAGAGAGACCATCAACTGTGGACAGCCCGGCCATGTCAATCGCCAGTGCCCTGATAGCCCAGTACCCAGACCAAAAGGAGGATTTTTACTGCATCAATTACCTTGGTGAGTACCATTCCTCTCACCATACATGCTGTCCATACCTGTGGTCATTAAGGTCAGAGGAAGATCTGCAATCTTTTCATCTCTGAACAAACCTGCTGAGGAGCTCCAAATCCTGCCGATTGCGCTCTTCAACTCGATGTTCCCTCCGCCCAGGCGGAAGCCCATGAGTACGGAAAATAGAGTAACAAAATCACTATCTGCTTGCTCAGCAAAGTGCCGGCGAAATACCTCTGACTCCACTTTCTTCCCCATTTTCATGCCTTATTGTTTGGATTCAGACATCTTCAGGGACCAGGACATCCCTGTATCACCTGTACCCATGACCTCGTAAAAAAAAAAGCACTGGTGGCCACAAATGTATGAAGACATCACCCTGTCCTGTGCTGAATGTGCCCATGCCACAGTGCCTTGTGACCTTTCCTGCGGGATGCTCCTAAATCTGCCCATATTGCAATAGCCCTGGTCACACATAGTGATAGATTTCATCACTGATCTCTCTGAGTCACACAGGTTTACTATAGTCGTGGAGGTATCTGATCTTCCTCTTCCAGGCCTACTCAGAGATGCTATAAAAGAATTTGTTCCTGAACTTTGGCATTCCTAAGGATATTGTCAGTGATTGGGGAGTTCAATTTACACTGTGAGTATGGAGGGAGTTTATGAATAAGCAGTCAACTTAAATTCTGGTTAACACCTTGAGGGAATACATCCGGAATTCTCTGAGACACTCCACAACAAAAATCAATGTATTCTAGGCTATCAGCCTCTGCTATTTCCCTGGGTGGCCCAGAATATGGATTCACCCACTGTTAATGATTGGTTTAAAAAATGGCTGAGCATGTCTGGAAATGAGCTCACAAGTAAATCCTCTCCAAACCCTCTTGATATTAGACTAATACAAACCCCATTGAGCTGATATCCCCACCTATGAATCGTGAGGCTGCAAAAAGCTTAAGGAGTGTGGCATGTTTATACTCAACCTCGAATGACAACCAAGGAGCGATGTTTAAGACTTCTGCTAGATACACTTCACTGTGAAGGATTAATGTCATGTTGCTAAATCTGTCAGTCTGTTGAATTCATTTGAATAATTTAAAACCCAGTGATCTAAGTCCGGCCTGCCAACTCATTTTATATGGGCCTTGAGTTCTTTTAAAGTATATGATTATTGTACATTCTTTTATTACCATTACCATGAAACATAGTTCATCATCCATCCACTAGGTGGAAACAAACCTATTTAAAGTGTCATTCATGGCTCAAGAAAGATTGCAAGCTACCATGCTGCCGTCAAGCATTGTCGGAAAAGAAAAGTAAATAAAGGAGGACAAACCATAAACTAAACGGTTGGCCTTTTTGACTAGATTATCCGGCCAATGATGAACCTGAAATTTAGTGATGTGGCCCTCAGGAAAAATGAGTTTGACACCCCTGATTCATATCAACAAGTTTATTTCCTTGAGTTAGTGATGCCAAGGTCAAGATGTATTGTTTCCCTCTGGTTGGTACACCTTCTGATTGCTGGACTTCTGGACTCTGTTTTGTTTGGTCTTTTGTTTTACTTGTGTTCATCATTCATTTTCTGACCCACTAATTCCAAATTAGGGTCGCAAGGAAGCTGGTGCCCATCTCAGCCGACTCTGGGCGAGGGCAGAGTACACCCTGGACAGCTTGCCAAGACTTACTTGTGTTTAAATCTCCAAATATGTTAAACAAACTTAGCCCTGTCCATTTTTGTCCTGAGCCTTTGCATGCATGCTTACACCCCCAGACCCTGAACAAACATTTTTTCCCCACTCAAAAACCAAGGGTAGCATCTAAACAATAAAAAAAAATCAATGGTATAATAAGAAGTAAACAAGAAAGCGTCACTTTCTCTTAGCACATAATTCACTCCTACACAGGGGATCTTGTACTGCCTGCCAATGGAGGGACTAGTTTAGAGTGTAAGAATTGTAGAGGAACAGCAATGTATCACCACCACACACTCAAAAAATTTGGAGCCATATGAATCATGGAATACATGAATCATGGAATAGGAAGTACAGCTTTAAGGGTTCTTCACAGTGAGGACAATCTTCCCTTGATACCATAGAGAAATTCAAGCAATTTCATCAAGAAGACTATATAAACTGTGAAGAATGGAGGTGGCAGCATCTTATTGTATGTCAATAAAAAAATACTGAATCAAAACCTCCAGACTGCACTCAGAAACTTAAAACCTGGCATCAACTGGGAATTTCAGCAGGGAAATGATCCTAAGTGTACCACCAAAGTATTATGATTCAAGATTCAGGATTCAAAAGCTTTACTGTCAGTCTCCTACATTACATTTATTGCAGGTAAACAAAATGATGTTTCGTGCGGACACAAGCTGCAATAAACAATAGTAATAATAGGAACATAGAATACGACAATCCAAATAAAAAAAAATAAAATAGAAAAAAATAGAAAAATAAATACTAAGTACAATATATAATAAATACTTGTACAATATACAAAATACAAAACATGCAGCGAGGATGTGCAACTGCGATGAGTAAAGTGACTAGTGGGAGGAGCACAGTGTACAACAAGGTGGCTGGTAATGGAATACACACATGCACACATTGTAATAATAATACCAATATACACATATGTAAAATAAACACACACACACACATACACACACACACACAAATGCACACACACACACACACACACACATATATATATATATATATATATATATATATATATATATATAGAGAGAGAGAGAGAGAGAGAGAGAGAGAGAGAGAGAGAGAGACATATAGATATAAATAGATATAGATACAAATGTATGTATATAAGAGTACAGGAGTGAACATCACAAAACATGGAATAACCAAATTTTTATACTGAAGTAAAAAAATTGTTTGTCTGAGGAAGTTACACCAGTTCTGTCAGAAGGTATGAACAAAAATTCGAGCAAGTATTATGAAAAACTTGGAGGATTACCCCAAATGTCTGATTCAAGTTAAACAAGTAAACTTCTGATCCACTGAAAATTTGCTACATTAAGTCAAAGCTAAAATAAAGATCACCTTTTGGCTATTATTCTGTGTATTGTATGTATATATGAGAATTATTTTAAAATTACTTACTAAGAAAAAAAGTAGATGTCTACATTGTCTAATTGAGTAATGTGAAATTTAATTTAGATATTTTTTAAGACTAGGTGTATACGGTGTTTTGGCCTTAACACTATAGGACTATAGATATAAAACTGTGGTCATGTCAGTTCTCTCAGGAAAACCGTTTGAAAGATTTGAATGTAAACAAGGAAATTACCATCTGAGTCATTACCTTGAATGTCACTGGAATATTATGTTCTGAAAGCTACTGACTTCAATGATCTGCTTAAAAAAATTAAGGTTTCTTTCTAATAGTCAACCTGATTTCAAAATCGAATCAACAACTGTCTGCTCATTACACTGCACCCCACTTCATTTTAATGAGTATAATTAGGCTACCACGCACTTTGCTATGCAACTGCAGGCTGCACAATCATGTCACTGTTGAAAATTACAATTTTAAATAATTATGGGTTTTTAGGCTTTTTGGCATCACTGGGAATGGCTTTCCAAATTGTCATAGTTTATTTATTTAAAATTAAACTTGCTGTTCAGCTTTGTGTTTACATACTCACTTACAGTAATGTTTTCCTGTCACTGACAATTCAACATTTTACATTTATTACTTAACTGAACTGACTCATAATAATCTACCTAGTTTGCTAACAATCCTCAGAGCTGTGCCAAATTCCACATTACTACATATGCTCACTAAATAGACTATACTATGAAAGCTATGTATAGTATAGTCCAAAACACTGTCAGAGTTTTAAGTGACAAAAAGAATGTGTGAAACAGAATTTTTTAAATATTTAAAAATAAAGCAACTTAATTACACATTTTACAGTGAGGCAGACATGCTAACCACTACACCACCATGCTGCTCACGCCCTTTTTTTCTATATTGTTGCCTTAAGACCTGTAATTTAAATTTAAAAAAAATTCTTACATTTTTTGTAATGGACACACACATGGACAAACCCAACACCCCTCACCACCCATTTTTATTAGCAGGAACTAGGATACTGGACAGAATTAAGGGAATGAAAGATACTGCTATCGGCAAAGTTTAGAGGAAGATAAACTCTGAACTCTCTATTTCTTGTTTGCTTCTAAATCAATATTTTTGTTCATTGTTACTGGCATGTAGAGTAAATTGAAACTAATGAAAAAAAGACAAAAATTAATTTTCATTTCAAGTTGTAGGGCAACAAAATGGGGAGACTGTGATTAGACTGTCACTGATTATAGCTATTACCTCATACAGAGCTCTATGAAGAATTTCGTTGTTGGAGATTTGCTCCCTTGTGATAGAGATCTTTTTATTAATAGTTCAGATAAGGCATTTCCATACTCCACCATGATGAAAATCATAACGGGGTGTTTAATGTCCACCTGATCACTTCAGCATGCACTGATGTCGGAACCTTTTGAGATGAAGGTGAACAAGGGCCTCTGGAAGCTCATGCTCTGTATAAACAAAATTTGTTCCATTGTCAGAGACCATCTCCTTTACTTGGCCTTTTCTGAAAACAAATCTTCGAAGTGCATTCATACAGTAGTCTGTATCCAGAGAGAAGGTGTACAGCTGTACTAAGAAGCCACATAATAATCCTACATACCTCTTCACTCTGCTGCAGTCATGTTTTACTTCAATGGGGCCAAAGTAGTCTGGGCCGGTATGGGTAAACGGTGGAAAATTTATTTTGTTTGATTGAAGTACAATGCCATGTTCTGCAGTATATGCAGTCATGGGTTATCTTTCAAACAAGTTTGCTTTGATGATCTTGTATTTTTTCTGAGTCAGAAAAGGATATGAAAGAAGTTTCCTTTCATAATGACCTACCAAGGTGTGGATGTGTTTCAGGAGCTGTCTTGAAACGTGGCTTCATTGGGCATTGTGGCAGTATGTTTAGACTCTTCTAGCATTGCCAGTTATTCAGTCTGCCCCCAAACCTGAGGACGCTATTCTGTAGAATAGGGTCTAGTTTGTAGATTCTACTGCTGATTCTCAAATATTGGTTTCTGCGGCTGGTCTGTTAACTGTCTTCACCTGCATCACAGAACTGATGCAAATGTGCATGAAACCTTGAAGTCTGGTGCTTTAAAGCATCTGTTAATTCTTAAATTGGTAAACAGATTAAGATCCTTTGGCCATTCCTTTCTTTTCCCCGCAGTTAGTAAAGTTTTCTGCTACAACATTATCTTCATTTACACTTCATCTTCCTGACAAGTCCTCGCTTTACAGGTAGCTTGACTTTGTCCCAGTCCAGATCTTTCACTTCTTTAGCTTTCACTTCTGCTAGGAGCGGGGCATGGACAGAACAACTGATACTTATCTATTTGATGAGTCTGAATCCCCCAGTTGTACATAGTGCTTTCAGCTCTTGTACTAGATGGATTGCTTGACTCTCACTTGGGAAAGGTTTTATACAGTCATCCATATTGAAATTGTGATGAATAGTCTTGAGGGTCTCAGTGTCACATTTGTCTTCTTTGTCATCTGTTGTTCTTTTAAGAGTAAAATTAGCAGAACTTGGCAATGGCTCTGCTCCACAATGGTGCACCATCATTAGGTCAAAACTTGATTGGTATCACCACCTGGCTACCACAATACTCTAAGAAAATATATATCCTCTTTAGGAATCCAGACTTGATGGAACTCTACCTCAATGTCTACTATTACTGGTATTGATTCCTGTCTAAATCTAAAAAAAGAACACCCAGCAAAGGTGTTTGTCAGATTTCGACCTTGAAGAATATAAGGAATATATATATATATATATATATTTATTTATGTTGTTGTTGTTGTGGTTATTATATTATTTAGCTGTTTATTTACTTATTTTTTATTATTTTTTTTCTGTCTCTGTGGCTGTGTATTCATTGCTTTGATGGATGTTGTGATGTGTTTGTGATGTGTCTTTTTGTTCTGGTCATTGTGTGACAGGCTCTGGATTGGTGTCAGCACTATTTTTTATGTAAAAGCCGCAAGAACTTTAATATTGTATTTATGTAGAGATATAGCAGTTTGTCTTGTGATAGTTTGGTTTAAAGGGTCGTTGCTTTATATCTATAATGTTTCTGTCTCCTCTTTTTTCTTTTAAGTTTTCCTTTTGCTTCGGTTTGCTGTCTTCTTTCTTTTTCTGTCCCCTCCAGTCAAGTCCAGCAAGATTACATAGATTCCATAACACAAATCAACAGTAAATAACTAAATGAATCAGAATATCAAGAGGAGCCTTATACCGATAAACCTCCTCTTGGGAAAGCAAAATTGTACAGCGTAATGCGGCAACCAGACTACCATTCTGCTTGCTGTGATGCTGGACAAGACAAAAAAAAAAGAAGAAGAATATAAGGGAGAATGTTTAAGGAGTATCTTGAAATGAAGAGTTAGAGTGGAAAACCACCCAGATTATCTTTTTTGCTTTGTGATAGACTCCACAGTGAGGAATATACCACAACCTTCCATCATTCTGAAGGAGCTCAGAATGTTCTACTGGCACTATTTCTGCATATCCCTTTGTCAAGATATCGTTCATAATTTTTAAATGACTAGATAGGCTTTATCAGAATCAGAATCATTATTGTGATCTAGTCATTTCAAAAATGCTTCATCTTTCCTGAGTATTTTGATAAGATTTTCTTACTTTTTGTTCTGCAAATTTTCTGTTGTTAAGTGAACAGATTTTTTCCTGACAAAATGTAAGCCATATCTAATAAAGGTTCTTTTTACTAGAATTACTCATAACCTCTAAAAATCAGTGAGTGTAGTCTTTAAATGAGTGTTATTTTGTATCACTGCAGACCGGCTCTGAGTTCCTGATGGTATTACTGGATTAGACATTCCTCCAACTTAGCAGTTTCCCTCTAAGCCTAAATGGGAGCTTGGAAAAAAGTTGTTTCATATTAGAGAGTGAATCAAGATTTGCCATGTATGGGACACCTTGCAGTGCATTACCACTGCTTCTCAAAACAAGAGTATAACTGTGAAGTGGCTTTCCAACTTCTGTTCTTACTGAATTCCATTTTAAGGCCTTCTCTATAAAAGCAACCATTATCTAGAGGTCATCACCAAAGCGTTCTTTGAGTAAGTACTTTACTTCTGGAAAACTAGTTGTGTCATTGATATAAAAATCCTTGGCTGTCCAGCTGCGTACGACTCCAAAAAACGAATACTCTATAGCATATTGATATATGCTGATACCTCAATTATTGGAAGTGAGGACTGTTTCTGCTGCATTACTGGTTGATCCACCAAACAGGTCAGTTTGCCTTTGAATAACTGTAAGGTCATGGATCTGCAATCTTTCACTTCTAGGAGTGGAACGGTTTTGACTGTCAGACACAATAACTTTGGGTTTGTAACAGCTTGGAGATCTTCTGTAGCTCCATTAATGTTTGGTGGTGGATTCCAGTGAGTCTTTATCATTTTCTGTATTGGTGTTTAAGGTATAGTTCCTAGCCTGGCAAAATCCAACTGTGATAAGTTTATTCTGTTTGGTGAAACTGATTTCCCTCTTTTTGTTCTTCCGTGCCAGGGGTCTTCTCTTCCAGTTTTTTCTTTCCAGCTTGTATGGATCTACTTTCATCCTAGTCACTTCTGAGTGTCCTTCCGGATCTTGTTCCTTATTGTTTTAAATTTCTTCCAAGGTTTTAATTTTTCATCAGTTACGGCAATATCTGCTTCAATTTCCACGGATTCCATTTCCGAACTCAGACAAAGTGTCTCAAATTACAGTTCATATATTCTTTATATAGCTTCAGCTTTTGCCAGTAAAGCAGCTTTATCTGCAGTAACTTTAATGCATGCTGAAGAGATGGATAATGCTTTTAAACTTACAGTATCTTTGAAATCTTAGATACACTGAGTTTTGTGGGCCTGGGAATCTATTTTTCCATTTAATTTGGAAATGCGATGCATATATCCATTTTTGGCTCATACCAGTCAAGATTTTTACTTTCTTTCACATCCTTAGGATAGTTTCCGAACAGACACACAACACACTTTAAATTCATTAAGCATACTTTTAAATTCTGCAACACCTTCAGAAATATTGTAAACACAAGCATCATCTTTCATCATTGTTTTGATTCATTTTCAGTGTAAAATGGCCTAGTTTTGCTCTGTATATTGCTGCACTTTTTCTTTAATGTTTATCTCAATGACCACATCTGTTTCTGTATATTCAACTGTTATAGCAATAATTACAGTTTCTGCTTTATATTAGTTTTTTAACAACAACTTTGACCGGTACTACTTGTTTTAGTATACTTTTATATCCTTTTTTTTTTGTACGTGCAGCCAGTATTTATTTAACAATATTTCAGACAGATCATGCTTATTAGTAAATGATTATATAGCTCATCTTACATTCAGCAGCAGCACATTTTTAGTATACTCACAAGTCCCAACATTCATATAAATACCTCAGAGTCAAAAAGCAACGCATTTACTTATTTACTTATATAACTGGTGAAATCTAGCGATCCAATGTGATCCAACAGCAGAGAGTTCAGTGGGGGGGATTTTCCATTCACATATATCAGATTGATGGTGTTTTCCTTGTATTCCTGGTGTTTGCATGGGCCGTTTTAAACTTATCAGAGCAGTAAAAAGCTCAACATGCACTTTTATGATTGCAGTCAAAACTAGAAATGCATTCAGAGAGTGCAGACCACAACCAAGGTAGTGAAATCTCTTCTTCATATGGATTATTGTGGCAGATGATTACGGTGCCTCTTTGTGGCCTGTTCGACAATTATTTTTAATCTCTGTAATTTTTCCTCTCGGCACAGTCTGGGTAATTTCCGCCTCCTTGCCCTATCCCACAATGTTTTAAAAATCCTTCAAATCCCTCATAGATTCATATCCGGATCATGCCCAAAATTTAATCAGTGCTTCAATGGACCAAGACCCAAAAGTTTTTAGATTTTATGGAAATCCGTTCATTAGTTAGGTTCAAAGTTATCATGGTTAAAGGCTCAACAGCACACACACACACACACACACACACACACACACACACACACACACACACACACACACACACACACACACA
>JAOUQZ010043191.1:0-13605 GCA_028564935.1 Neosilurus hyrtlii | reverse complement strand
ATCTATCTATCTATCTATCTATCTATCTATCTATCTATCTATCTATCTATCTATCTATCTATCTATCTATTTATTTAGATTACTGTATTTTGTATTTAAAATGCAATACACTTAACAAAAGTTTTTGACAAAGGCATGTTTACCGTTGTGTTACCTCATGTTTCTTTATAATTGCACGTCTAATAATTTGGGATCTGCGGATACTGAAGTTGCAATTTTGCAATTCGAATTTTTTTCTATTTTTGTTTGATGCAAGACTTTAGCTGTTCAACAGTTCATTGTCACTGTTAACTGAATTTCCTCTTCATGATACACCGTACATTTTCCACAGCAGGCAGATCTGGAGTGGCAGTAGGTTAGCACACACAACTTGTTAATATGAAAGTCACACTGTTGTAGCTTGTAAAGAATGTGGTCTGGAATTGTCCTGCTAAAATAATCATGCACGTCCTGGTAAGATATGTTACTTTGGAAAAAAATACCATTTTTCAGAAATATTTAAAGGTGTCACAACTTTTTTGACTTTTGCATAGCATGAATGAGCTTCAAACCATATGAAATGGTTTAGCGAGTAAAGAAATTAAAAAATACAGTACATTTATACAACTTAACAAAATGAAGATAAATCAGAAACCAAATACTTTTTAAGTATTTATTTCATGTAATAATGGATCATAATAAGAAGAATAAGCAAACAGAAAACTGTAAGGGGTTCCAGGTGTTTGAGGAAAAAATGTCAATATTTAGTGTGGCCACGCTTCACTTTGATTAGGGCATTTAACCTTTCAGGCATAGTGTTTACATATGTTTTAATTTCTTCACTCATTGAACCATTCCATATGATTTGAAGTTCATTCATGCTATGCAAAAGTAAAAAAAAAAGAAAAAAATTATGACACCCTTCAATTTTTCTGAAAAATTGGTATTTTTAGTGTTTTTGTTTATTAGCCTGGGCAGTGGTGGCCCAGTACTAGGGTGCTGTATTACTGATTTCAAGGTCAGGGGTTCAAGCCTCACTGTCACCAGGGTTGTGACTGCTTTTCCCCCAGTGTAGCTAACTGGGTTATCAAAGGCCAGCTATGTCTCTCACTGTCTGTGGTGAGAGGCATGTAAAAGAACCATTGCTGACTTTCATACAGAGTAGGCTGTATAGCCATCAGCGTGTTTCTGGCCTGTGATGGCCTGGCGAGCTGCCCAGGGTGTACTCTGCCCTTGCCCAGAGTTGGCTGAGGTGGGTGCCAGCCCCCCGTGACCCTAATTAGGATTAAGTGGTTCAGAAAATAGATGAATGAATGTTTATTAGCCATACTTTTACCTCAATATATTTGTCGGAATCGTTTATTTATTTATTTATGTATACATTTTGTACTTTTTTTTTTTTTGGTTTTCACTGACTACAATAGCGTTCTTCAAAACATTATCACCAAAAAAATTTAGAGGAGTCATTTTTTACTTATTTTTATGAGGAGCCCTTTTAGACAAAAGTGGTGGGGTATAATCTTCACTGCACTCTACTGTATACTTTCACACACAGATCTCATTCGTGATATGGGCACTGATGCATTGCAGGATGTAGACTTTTGCACCTTTAGCTAATAACACTGTTTCCTCTTGAAAATATAAAATGCATTGTGTAGAGGATAATTAGCCAATGGTGACCTGAGACTGTTGCTCTTGCATCAAGGAAGAATGCCAAAAAAAACTTCAACTACAATTGTGATTTTTTTTTTTTGTTTGTTTGTTTTTTCGGGGGGGGGGGTTGTTTTTTGAGTGTGTTGCAGGCATCAAATTGTCATTTTTATTATATTTATAAAATAAAGTTAAGTTGGTCAGTAAAATATTTAGAATCTTTTGTCAGTTTTAAAGTTCACATGAAGGAACAAATCACATAATTTTTCTGTACTTTTCTGTAAATGGGGTTTGTAGTAAAGAATTAAAAAAATTTAAATACATGAAACATTCCTTGGCATGGTTTCTTCTGCCTATGGAATAACAAGGTGGCTGCCTCTCGAAAAAAAAAATGTCTTCATGTCTTCAGTGTCTTCATGGAAAATAAGATTTTCTAACGAGCATTTGTTGCATTATTACTCAAATGTGACGCTGTATCATAATCACCAAGGTGCACCAAGAAAGCTATAACTCAAACCCCTGATTTTTTTGTGGCTGTTCAAACAAATGAATATTGTTTCTTTTGCATCCAAGCATGTCCAACTTCTTGAAAAGGTTCCCTAAATTAAAGTTACATCCCGTTAGTGTAATGTTTTCTGCTTTGCAGATATGGCTCATAGCATCGGCAATTATATTACAAGGCAAGGTTAGAAGGAGGATACTCATGAGGACAGGTGAAGCAGTGCGGACATCATCTGATTATTACAGGCAGTTAAAAAGTAATATTTCATGTCACTGATGAGATGCAGTAAATTTGTAAGCTGCATGAAGAGGTTTTATAAAATTAAAAATAGGAGACTGAAATGTTCTGCATTTGGTTGCAAACTGTGTAGATAATAATGTTTTTAATGCAGTTTTTAAGTAGGGCCACATTTTGCTGGTTGTTATATGCGTAAACAAAAGCTCAGGATTTTATGGTATATTTATGTTCAACACGGTTGCTTGAGCCAATTAAAGCCAGAAGAAGGCAGGGTGCACATGCATGTGCATGTGTGTGTGTGTGCACATGATCAGGATGATAATACATCTGCTTTGTTTTGAGCCAGAAAAACCCGTTTGGGCTTGTGATGAAACATTATTGTAAGCCGATAAGATACATTATTATAACATTATAAGATGAGATTTTTAAGTGAACCGTTAATAAGACGATAAGCACAACTATTGAAGGAAGAGTTAAAAACAACTGGGTCACTACAATGGGAAACAATTACAGGGGCAAGCCATAAAATAAAAAAGAAAAAAATACATGTTTGGACACAGTCAGGTGACATGGGCAAAATGTGAAACACAGAAGCAGCTCTGTTCATGCTGGAATGTGTGAAGTGCCAAGAGACAGGGGGAGAGCACAACATACTGGATGTGAAATGCCATTTAGTCTGCAAGTGTCAGAATATGAAAAACATATGCTTTAAATGTTCACCAGTGCAAAATATGCAGCAAAGCCAGCACTCCTCAATTTGAGTAATTAATGCTTCAAACCTGACATATAACCATGATTACCATATGTAAATACCAGTATGTAGTTTAGGATAAGGCATTAAATTCACCAGCTGTCACTAATAAAAAATGGTATTTGGACTCTTTGCTGGTGTGAACAGAGGTAGCACCACCAAGAGTACACCCATCTGTAGATTCCACACCTTGTTCATTTAAAAATCAATAAAAGTCACTGCCCCACCCCACCCCACCCATGGCTCACCCTCACAAATTCAATTATATGTGGCTAAACACAATCCTGTCTACAAACAATCCTTTAAACTTAGGAGATTTTTTTTCTTTGTGAAATGTCGTCATCTGAGCTTGTTGTTGCAGCATCTAGTTAACAGATACATGTATAACTCTGTTGCTTTAAGGTAAAATAATTAAATAATTAATCTTTATTTTGTATGTGAGATAAATTCAGTGGCAATTAGTGGTTAGCACTCTTCCCTCACCAAAAGAAAGGTTCCGGGGTTAAGCCCCATGGTCAGCTAGGGCTCTCTGGTGCACCACAGTCCAAAGTCATGTTTTGAGGTAACTGGCTACTTTAAATTGCCCATAGGACGCGTCTACATCCTATTCACGGGATTTCTCATTCTCGCTACAGCTACAGCTGGCAGCCTTTTTTAAACAGGCTAATCGAATGGTTTTTGGTAGATTTCAGCAACTTTGTAGACTTATGTAAAAACCACATGATGATGAAAGTTTACCTATTTTCAGTGTAACAAGAGTTTGGGAGGTTTTCCTTTAATTTAAGAATTTCTTGACCAGCTAAAAGAGGTGTGTTAGATTTTGGTTGGAGATAGAACTTGCAGGAAGGTACCTTTCTAATAATAGGGTTGAAGTACATTATAGTTGTTTTTATCTAAAGTAGGATATGTATGAATAAATAGAGTAGACTATATTGCAAAAAAAAAACAGACTACATGCAGCAGCTACATGCTAAAATTCTATGTAGAACTAATCTTGAAATGCTGCAATGCTGCTGTCTATCAAAATGAGGTCCAAAGTCTGTGACAGCTCCTCCAATCATCATGTAGCAGCCCAGCATCCTGACCTGCCAGTCCCCCTCTACGACTCTCAGTTTCCCTGACATTTGTTTAAGCATATGTCCGATATACATCTAGCTTCACCGTGCTGGAAGCACATCGTACTCTGATTGCTATACAACTCCAGTGATGCTGCGCTTATATGAGTTTAAATGGATCACACTTCCATGAGTATATATGAGAAAAAGTCCCATTAGACAACCTGAAGTAGCCCTAAAGGAAGCTGATCACATTCTAGCACCTTTTTGTAATATTCATGTAAATACAACAGTAGATATTTGGTGAAATCATTCATGACATTTTAGAAGAAGCAGAGCTTCCCTTATAATCTTACAGCAGCCGCCTCTGATTTCTGTACTACTCCAGCTCAGACTTCTAGTATTGCTACTTTAATAATAGGATTTTTTTTTATGTTTTCAAGTTATTTAAACCCATATGAAATAAATGATGGGAGAAAATAACTGATTTGTTCAAATTTATTGCTACTGTGGGATTAAAAAAAAATATTTTTAGTTAGAAATGTTTTCCTGCACAAGACTTACAAAAGATCATTTTATAATGGCAGCTTTGTTGCTAACCCGTTTCCTGCACAGAGTGATCTGGTGATTGTGATTTGCAAGTCAATATACGTGTTTTGTAGTAAAATATTCATCTGAAAATCTGCTACATCCAAAAATGTAATTATCTCCTGAAATTACAGTGGTTTTCATAGAAATCACTGAACTTTTCTTTTTTAAACGTAGATAAAGGATGAAAGAATTTGCATGAAATTACCTACTGTACCGTATATCATTAGCATAACATCTGAGCAGTTAGCTAAGAGGCACTGTAGAAGAATGAGAATGAAATATGTCCAAGGATAGTAGTTTGTTAATTATGTAAACAATAACTATTGATACTTTTTGTTTATATGTTGCTATTGTCATATTTGTAGCAGAAGTATGACTTAACTGTTGCTCACAGCTGTGTGGTTTTGTCAGTGCCGACATGGTGAATCAGTGCTGTGAAGGGTGGACAGTGGAGCTGTATACATGCATAGAAAATCATGCTGTGAACGCACAGATGTACTGTGGGGGCAAGAGTCAAGGCAGCCATGCGTAGAGTGCAAAAAGAAAGGTACCGGGTAGAGTGCAGCAGAGCAGGAAAAAAACAAAACAAAACACTGAAGTAAAGCAGGTGCTATGACCAATGGGTCTCATTCATCAATTTCTACGTTTTTTCTTAGATTTGTTCTCATGATAAATCGCAATAAAAATCTATGTCGGATTCATGGCATGTTTTTGAAATTTGTTCGCAGCAGTGTTTTTAGATTGGCTAATCCCACTGCCTTCGTAAATTGAAAGTGCATGCTAGTTGCTCTAATTAGCATAGGCGAACGCCCCTAATTCTCGATAAAAGGACATGTGTGCACACAGATATTCATATTGATTAAAAACAATGGCAAAGCAAACCTGCAAATCCATTGGGAGTGTGGAAATCGAAGAGAAGGTAGCGAGATAGTGGAGAAATAAAAAAATGGTTTGACCCGACATCAGAGGCATAGGCGTGAGATGCTGGCAACTGCAACTAGTGTCCTATAACCACCTTCTCTGTTGTGCAAAGGAGCTTACTATAAGCAGTATTTTTATATACTGTATTAAATATATACTGTAATTAATCGATATACTGTATCTAAGACATCCGGCTTGTATCTTGATCTCCTAATGCAGCACATTATTGTAAGAACAAGAACTTAAATTGTTGGTGCAAGGTAAATTTGCATAAAGATCTTTACCGATGAGCCACTGTTCCAAGTCCATACCCACATTTACTGTTCTGTAAAGCATGAATCATGTGTACCCCCTAGGAAACATGAGACCACGTTTAATGTAATGTTTTATAAACGGCTGAATTTCTAATGAAAAAAAATGTCATCACTATCATACACGTGTTTCAATTGAACATTTGTCATGGTAAAATCCTAATAGAAAATTAGAAAACCATTTTGCAGTGTCAGCACAGATGAAAACTGTTGTTCTGATTAAAGTTTGGGCATGTTGAGTATCTGAAGAATCTGCGTTTGTGTGCTTGATTATAGACTCAAAATGGCCAGAAAAAAAAAGTTTAGTCTGAAATTCATCAGCCTATTTTTGTTCTGAGAAATGAAGGCTATTTCTTATGAGAAAATGCCAAGAAACTGAAGATCCAGCAGTGTGCACACAGAACAGTGCAAACTGGCTCTAACCAGGATAGAAACAGAAGCCTGAGGCCCCACTGCACAACTGAGCAGGAGGACAAGTACATCAGAGTCCCTAGATGGAGAAACAGATGCCTGACAGATCATTAATTGGCAGCTTCATTAAATAGTACCCGCAAAACACAACAGTGAAGAGGCGACTCCTGGAGGTGCAAAGAAAAAGTCTGAGATTGGCCAGTAAAGGGAAAGGATTAAGACGGGCAGCAATGGACAGAAGAAGATTGGAGAAAACATGCTCTAGATAGATGAATGTAGGTTTGAGGTGTTTGGGTCAAAAAAGAAGAACATTTATAAGGTGCAGAATAAAACAAAAGATGCTAAAGGAGTACTTAATGCTATCTGTCAAACTTGGTTGGGGAAATATGATGGACAGCAGGTATTCTGTCAATATTGCAGTGGTCACCACAGTCACCGGATCTCAACCTGATTAAGTTTTTGTGGGAGCACTTGGTGGGATCGTATGGTTCAGAAGAAGTGCCCATCAATCCAGTCCAACTTGTGGGAGTTGCTTCAGGAAGCATTGGGTGAAATTTTTTCATTTTTCCTCGACAAATTAACCTCTAGAGTGACAAAGATTTGCAAGACTGTAAAATCTGCAAATAGAGAAATTTAGACAAAAGCAAAGTTTGAAGAACAAAATAATTTTTTCAGGTAAAAATTATAATTTGTGCCCTTGTCAATCTCAAACTCTATATATTAAAGTTTGTGTTTTCAGAGAAAACATTTTCTGGGTAACCGCAAACTTTTAAATAGTAGTCTATATATATGAAATTGAAAAGTAATCAAAGTCTGTAGGTAAAAGAGTTTGTGAAAATCATTTTGCTAATGTTTTAAAGTTGCACATTGTCTCTAGTTAATTTAGAGCTAGGATATATATAGCTATGTATATTCTTTATAGCTAAGAATCATTGTCGTTTAATTTGAATTTTAATCAACAGCAAGATGTAAAGGCTCATTTATGGTTAAGGTTAAATAGAGTACAGACAATATGATATTAACATAGCAATTGATCCATACAATGCATTTATGCTTTATTTTTTTTTCTTCAACAGACAAACAAAACAATGGCAAAAACAACAACAAAAAACAAACAAAAAATATTATCTGATTAATTAATTAATAAAGACACATAAAAAATAATAATATTAATAATAATAATAATAATAATATTAATGATAATAATAATGATAATAAAATAATAATAATGATGATGATGATGATGATGATGATGATGATGATGATAAAAAATACATAATTCTTTCAATATATTTATTAGGTTGAGAAGCAAAACATAACAGAATGACAAGACATGATGAGGTAGTACATTCAGTATGCATTTATACTTTTTAAATGGAAAACCTTTGAGGTCAGGTTAAGCGATTTAGATATAAATTATCGTCAAGTTTGGTGGTGTCATAAGTTTTTGACTATAAGCTTCCCTCTAGTGAATGCATTGAGTAACAGCTCTACCAAAGTAGATGACACATGGAAATATGTGGGTAGTGACAATTGCATTGTTTGAAATTTTTGGTTTTTGGAAAGTTTGGCATTTATTTTTGTAAAAAATGGAGCATAAATGAGGCTCTAATTGCAGCTAGATGCTACCAGTCACTGAAAAGGACCGTGCAAACTTGTGGTAAATTTTGCAGTTTTAATGTAAAAACATATCTTAGCAAGCAAAGGTATTTTGAATAAAGAGAAATCTAGTATTTTCTGTTGTAATATTACAGTAAACAATATTTAAACATTTATTGTTCTTTTAAAACTGTGATAAGGCATGATATAAGTGTTGATACCCCAAGATTCTACTTTTTATCTTTCATAAGCATTGTTTATTCTCTAGAACTAGTTATTCTGTAAGGATACTTCTGGCAGCTAAAACTCAGACGTTATTGTCACTTAATATCAAACAAACTATCCTAAACTATCCTACTTGTTCATCAGAGGATAAATCACACTACCTGATTTACTAAGGTTTTCTGTCGTCAATCGGATGCTAATATTTAATACAGTACAAGCTTTTTTTTTTTTTTTTGAGGTGATGTCGAACGTGCAAAGCAGACAATGCACCACAGGTGTCTGTCACCACAGACATTGATCTTGCATGCATAGCAAGTCCAGAATAAATTTAACCGTGCACAGAATAGATTTTTATATGCTCGTGCTCCATTAATGTTTTCTCTTTAAAATATAATTCATGTGCTTGTGAATGCCCCACTGCATGCTCAGGAATTAGGCACAAAAAGACAGTGCGTGTTAGAAGGTAGAGAGTTTTGAACACCAGAGCGAAACGTTATCCGAACATTTAGATTGACAAAGCACTATGTAGCCACCCTTATGCTAATTTATTATTATTATGCTAATTTACAATTCATTGAGGCCACTCCCATCAGCATTTTTTTTTATTGTGATTCCTTAATGCTTATTTGCCCCACTTCGTAAATCTGTCCCAAAGTGCTCTGTGGAAAATTAGCTTAGGACATTTGTCCTCTATATTAACAAAGGTGGTGCTCTATTGAGTTCTAGTTCGATTTCCTCTACAATGCCTGAATTCTAGAATGTGCGTGTGTGTGTGTGTAAGCAATGAGATGTGTGCTAGCATTCTGGCCCAGCTCCAAGTGTGCTCAGGCTGATCTCTAGGTGACGGGCTGTGTCAGGAGGCTCATCGTCAACCTGTCAGTTCCTCACCTGTCCTCCCCTCCTCTTTCTCCACTTGTCTTCAGTCAAGCTGTCAGAGATCAGAGCCAGCTGCTGTCCCCAAGGGTCCTGTCATCTCTAGCCTCGAAGGATGTTATTGCTGTGATGCATTTTTAAAGCAAGAAAAAAAAATCCCTGTAATTGTATTTAATTTCAGAACTTTTAAACTTATTAAGCTCTTTTAGATTTTTTTTAATAGTTATCTGATATTTAGCTAGAATTCAGATAGAAAGGATCAGTGTGATGCACTGTGGTGACCTCTGATTGTACATTGCTTGTTATCTACATGGCAAATGCAGAAACAAATGCAAAGTTAATTGACCTCGGGTTAATCAGGGAGACTGTGTCACCTTTGAAGAAAAAACAAAATAGGATCTGTTTGTATTTTATCTTCCCTTTCTGCATTAATCAAAGGCACTAGCCTTCATTTACAAAACAAACACATGACAGAAAACATTTGTACTCATGGCTTGGCATTTATCAATGTGGATATGAGAAGAAGCTGCTTGATTAACTTAATTAGTTGATTAACAGTTTTAACAAGTCTCAACTTTAGCTTTCAAGTTACAGTTAATGTGGATGTGTCTGCCAATTATTATTATTATTATTACACCATGTACAGTATTCTACATATGCAGCCAAATATTTAGTGAAAAAAAAAATATGTAGCATATTTCACTGTCACACGTGGGCTTCACAAGGCACCACAAGGGCTTACCCCTTGCAATATCAGCTAATTCCATGTTAACTATGGGAAACTACAGCTCCCAGCATGCACCGCTAATCCACGCAGAAGCAGCACAGCTGTGTCTCATATCTGCCCTGAATGCACCAAGTTTTAAGGACTCTGTTTGCATAGCCTTAATGCAGAATATTGTCCAGTTATTTTGCCTTTGTTCCATGCTAAGATTTTGTTTTGTTGAACCTGCCATGCTGTTTTACTTCACGCCTATTAAACCTTTACAATATCTGCACTTGCATCCAGCCTCCACTCTCCATTCATGATAAGCTCTGTCTATGTTTTGTAAAGGCTGTCATTGAGTATTTGTCATATGACCTTAATATAAGCCTGGATTAAAAAAAAAATTCCCGGTTTCTCATCAGCGCCATTCAACCGAAAATTGCCACTGTAACTATTTTATTTATTTTTTTTTTTTTGAAAAAACACTCAAAACCTATGAAAATGTCACAGGCAATGTAAAAATGACACAGAACATGACATAAATGCTGTGATTGTGATTATGAGATTGGTTTAGCTCTGTTTGAAATAGTTCTGTTTTATAAAGACTTTTGGAACTACAAGGCTGCTACTCTATAGACAGTTGTTCAGAGTATCAGAGTTTAAAACATTCTACATGTAGATGTAAAAGACTGGTCGTCTAGGGTGTATTGTGAAACAGAAATTTGTAATAAACAAGTACTTATAAAAGGTTCTTGTTATTTATTCTTGTTTATTTATTCAAAAATCTCTTTAACAAATTCGTAGCTATAGTCACTTTACTTATATTTAGGTTTAAAAGCTTTTGGGCTTTAACAGTCACCACATTTCTCTTTTAAAAAAAAAAACCCTTGTGCCCCATTAAAGTTTTCAAAAAGCTTTGATGAGAAATTGGGAATTTTTTCTTTACCTAAATAGTTATTTTCAAATTGTTCGCAGCTAACAGGGTAAACCCGTGTGTGTGTGTGTGTGTGTGTGTGTGTGTGTGTGTGTGTGTGTGTGTGTGTGTGTGTGTTATTTCATGACCTCGCCTAATTATTAGGCTAGGCTACTGTTAACATAAGTCTAAGAGAAGCTAACTGATTTGCAATTGGATAAGTTAGATGTTCAGTCACCTTATTTAAACAAGGGTTTTGCCAGTCATCACATCTTTGCAATCTTACATCTGGCTTTGATAGAAGACCTCTACACTTTTGTAAGACACAAGAGGGTTTGGGGAACTGCAGGAACGCTTTTTGGAAAGTGACAAATGGCTATAAAGTCAGTTCCATCTCTGAAGGTATAAAGGGTCATGATGTGCCAGTGAGGATACTGTGAGGATATTTTCTCACAGCTGATGGTAGCTTGGCTCCGTGGGGTTTGCTCCAGGCTGCTTTTTGCTAGAGAGATTGAGATCTGACCTTTTTTTATTCACCTACATTTAAAGTTGTGTGATATATTGTCACGCACTCACTCACTCATTTGCTGAACCACTTAATTATAATAATAGGGTCACAGGATGGCAGGACTCTGAACAGCTTGTCAGACCATCTCAGGGCACACAGAACCATTCACACCCATACCTAGGGGTAATCTGGAACAGCCAATTGGTGTAATATTCATGTCTTTTGACTGTGGGAGAAAACCAGAGTGCCAAGAGGAAACCCATGCAAGCACAAGGAAAACATGAAAACTCCACACAGGAACGCCCAAGCCTGGGACTCGAACCCAGGACCTTCTGCACTAACCACTACACAACTGTGCTGCCTATGATAGAGGCTACTGTAATATATAGATTATACAGTATATAAACTATACTATACCATACTATAGAAAAATAAATGGATAAACGAATTTTCGAGCATTAGCTAAGTTCAACTGTTAACAGTAATGCTATTGACCTTTTGGAAAACCCTCAGGTATTTATGATGAAATATGCTTTGTGTGATGGTGGTTTCCCAAGAGGCTTTCAGTTTCAAGGGTGGTGTCGTACACATTTTCATGTCATAAAGTCTATTAAGTGCAACCACTAAACCAATATTATTTAGAGGCATGATATTTAAATGATGACGATTTAAGCCAGCACCTTCTTCAATGCCCAGTTATTCTTATGCTGTGATTGTCGGGATATGAATGGTTCATAAATCACATGTGAGTCCTGTTATATGAAGAGTTCTGTATTCAGTTTCTGTGTTGGATTGATAAATGAGAGGCTCTTTCTCCTGAAGTCACTGCAGCCCATTACTCTTCACCAGTGCTTCCTTATCCATCTCTCCTCTCACTGCTTTTATCCTCTACTATGTGTGCTGCCTGAGTCTGAGTTTCACACCTCTCCTGACTTTGTTTTCCTAATCATAAGGCCAGTGTATTCCTTTGATCACAGCTTCTCAAGGCTTGCTCAGTGCTGCTGCATCTAAGACGAAGCATTTGCTAGTGTGTCTCTAAAGACCCTAGACTCCTGCTGCAGTCCCCAAGCAGCTCTGCTCTCTTTTTCTACTCTGGATCTCTCAGTATGATCTATTTCCTGGGTCTTGTATTCAGTGTATAACTTGTCATCAGTATGTATACAGTCACTAGTGATGTCAGCTACGGATCCTGTAAGCGCGTGAGTCCAGCTGCAGAAAAGTCTCTGTTAACCCTCTTTTGATGTATGGTGCATGCTAGGAAAGAAAGCTGACAGCATTTTAGACACATTTTAGGCTAATTGTAGTGTTTTACACATAGCATATAAAGTGCAATATAAAATGCAAAATGTCTTCACCTGTGGCTGATATAACCACATAGGCTCAGGCATGGACATTGGACCTTCAGTCTGGTTTAATTTTTTATTTTTTATTTTATTTTATTTTTTTTTATTTATTTTTTTTTTTTTTTTGGGGGGGGGGGTATTTTTAAAAATTACCATGTGAAATATTAGTGCATCAGTCTATCACTCAGTGCTCTTTTAATCATCAAATCCATTCTACATGTTTAATGGATAAATGCTTAAATCAGTGAAACCACATAGCATATTTTCTTTGCAACAGTCTACTCTTCAGAGCACTTGTGCAGGGCTACATTCAGTGTTGCACATTTTACGTGTTTAGTAGGGCAGAACCATCGGGTATAAAAGCTTGGAAACATTTTTGTTACTGTCAGTGCAGGTATCTGAAGTAGCTGAAGGTGGATTATACACACTGTCACCTCAAAATGTTCAGCTGTTGCTTAAACCCTTGTTTTTGTTAAAGATTATATTGGTGTGAGATAACATTAGATTCAAATTCAAATTTCAAATTTATTTCTCACATACAAAAGCATACACAGTGCAATATGTAGTGAAATGATTGTTGCAACTGTCCTATATGTGAAGAAGAATAAAAATAAAAAAACTATCAATATCAAGAAGAGAAAAAAAGAGATCAATAACAATAACTATTTGAAGGACAACCAATAGGTAAAAGTCAAGTATACATATAAAAATATACAATATAAATGTAGTGACGATAAGTGTCGGTGTCGTATGCACACAAAGATTTCCAGTGAGTGTGAGGTTGTTGTGTGCGCAGAGTAGTGCAAGGTGTACAGAAAGTGCAATTTATATGTGCAACAATCCGCTGAGGTACAATGTATTGTTCATGTGTAGGGTAGGTTTACAAAGACCAGGTACCAGTGTTCTGGTTGAGGGCCCAAATAACCTGCGGGTAGAAGGTCCTTCTCATTCGATCAGTGTTTGCTTTCAAGGAACGGAAACGTTTCCCTGACCTCAACAGAGAGAAGAGTCCATTGTTGGGATGGCTGAG
>JAOUQZ010043190.1:3068-13606 GCA_028564935.1 Neosilurus hyrtlii | reverse complement strand
GTGTGTGTGTGTGTGTGTGTGTGTGTGTGTGTGTGTGTGTGTGTGTGTGTGTGTGTGTGTGTGTGTGTGCGCACGCGCACCTCACCTGGGTTGAACTTCCACAGATCATTGAAGTGCCGGTCCAGTCGAGCGTTATAACCTCCAAATATGTACAGCTCTCCTTTATATGTGACTGAAACACACACACACGATGGAGAGTGTCCAGGTGTTAACTACACCGAAGGTACCGATGCAGTTTATGGATTAGTGCAGTTAATGTTGGGTGAGTTAGCATTACCAACACATAGCAAAATGTACAAATGCTACACCTTAGCATTAGCACTCTCCAAGGTGTAAATGCTAACATCACTAGGCTTTGTGTTTTCTCAATAAGAAGTATGTTAAGTACAGACTTCTGAGGACGAGAGGTCAATTACACAAAGATGTTTCCACAAATCGGCTGGTGACTCCGCCCCATATCTTCACCTTCATCTTCAGCGTAGTACATATTTACAGAAGAATTACATCTATTGCACCAAATTACCACCAGTTAATTTTAAATCCATGAAAGAAGAATACTTGAATTTTGAATATACAAAAAATATTTTCTCAGATGAAAAATCGTAAGAATTTCATTTGGTGACAGAATAACGGTCACATTAAACTTCTGTTAGGTTTGGGCTTGTCTGCTGTTCGCTGTTGCTTGCTGAAGTGCATTCTGGGATCACTAGAGGGATCCACACGATTCTTCCGTGTGTTTTCTGTGTGAGCGTGTTGGCCCTGCAATGATCTGGCAAGCTGTTCTGGGTGTACCCCGCCCTGTGACCCTAGGAGAATTAAGCAGTTCAGCAAATGAGTGAGAGTGAGTGAACTGAATATTGAATACAGTGACCGTGTCAGAATATAGCCATAGTAACCAGATTAAACAGTAGAGTGTCTCATGTGCACATGCCTCTGTCTACGAGAAAAAGGTGCGTTTACTCACATGCTGAGTGGCTGCGGCGTCCCTCGGGCTGAATCTGATTGGTGGGCGTGTTAAGCCAGCTGTTAGTCTCTGTGTCAAACACTTTGATCTTGTTACAGTAAATCTCGTTGTTGGAGTGAAACGGACCAAAGCGATCAGCGCGTCCCCCAAAGACAAACATCTTACTGCCAATAACTGTTGCAGAGTGGAAATCTCTCCACCTCGCCGGGGATCCCTGTAACACACACACTTTAATAAGTTCTGCACTGTAGGTACACTGTGACTGTGCACTAGGGTGCTAAATTTACACACTCACTGTAGCTTTAATTAAAGTCCAGCTCATGGAGATCGAGTCCAACTTGTGTATGTCATTGGAAAAACAATCAGCCTGTAAACACACACTCACACTTAATAACATTACTGTAACAGTCATTTAAATACTTTAGGTAAGAGGTATGTATAACAAAGGGGTAGTTCATGAGAAGGGGTATTAAAGGGGTAGTTTATTTGAAGGGGAAATAAAGGAGTAGTGTTTATGTCAAGATATAAAGGGGTAGTTTGTCTGATGAGGTATTAAAGGGGTAGTGTTTGTGTGATGAGGTACTAAAGAAGTCCTTTGTGTTACAAAGTATTTAAAGTGTTGTTTGTGTGATGTGTTAAAGGGGTACTGTTTGTGCAAAGAGGTATTTAAGAGGTAGTTTATGTGATGAGGTATTAAAGGGTAGTGTTTTCGTGATGAGGTATTAAAAAAGTACTGTTTGTGACAATGTATTAAAGAGTTTGTTTGTGTGACAAGGTATTAAAAAAGTAATGTATATGACAAGGCATTAAATGGATTGCTTGTGTGATAAGTTATTAAAGGGATTGTTTGTGTGAAGAGGTATTAAAGGAGTAGTGTTTGTGACAAGGTATTAAGGGGTCGTTTGTGTGACGAGGTATTAAAGGGGTAGTGTTTGTGTGACACCCACCAATTGTTCATATCCCCCAAATATGTACATGTCTTTGTTGAGGACGCAGGCTGAATGTCCGTCTCTCGCCCCAGGGACCGTCCCTGTGACTTTGGGGGTCCACCATCGATGACTGCCTAAAACACACATAGGCAGGCGCGCACACGCACACATGCACGCACAGTTGACATGGATGACACAGTGGTGTAAGGACTTCAGTACTTAGAAGTTGTTTGTGGCTGTGAGGTGGACACTGAGACTGTGACAATGCTGCCTGGTCAATAACCTGTTCCTGAACATCAACAAAATAAAGAAACTAGCTGTGGACTTCAGGAGGAAAAGTGGGTGACAAATGCAACTCTCACAATCAACAGGACCCTGCTGGAGAGATTGAGCACCTTCAGTTTCCTTGTTGCACACATCCAGTGGAGTTCTCTACATCTCTTCAGAAATACATCAACACCACCACTACAGGGCGCGCTACACCATCTGGTACAGGAAGTGTATTACTGAGAAGCACAAACCTATGAACAGGATGGGAAGATTATCAGGTTCTTATTCAGCCTGCAGAATATCTACACCAGGCACTGCAGGACCAGGCTAAGGACTTTGAGTCCTGGAGCACACCTCTGAGACCAAGCCACCCAGCGTAGTGCCTCCTAGACCAAGACAACCAAAACTGCACCCCTGAGACCAAGCCACTCAGGGCCTTGCCTCCTTGACCACGCCACCTAGGGCCACACTTCTAAGACAAAGCCACCTAAGGCAATGTCTCATAGACTAAGCCACCCAGGGCCATATCTCCTAGACCAAGCCACCCAGGGCCTCACCTCTGAGACCAAGCCACCCAAGGCCTTGCCTCCTAGACCAAGCCACCTGTCTATGACCAAGCCACCCAGGGCAACACCTGAGACCAAGCCACAAAGGGCCATGCCTCTGAGACCAAGACACCTAGGGCCATGCCTCTGAGACCAAGCCACTCAGGACCACACCTCTGAAACCAAGCCACCCAGATCCACACCTCCTAGACCAAGCCAA
Organism: Neosilurus hyrtlii; assembly: GCA_028564935.1. Lineage (NCBI taxonomy): Eukaryota > Metazoa > Chordata > Actinopteri > Siluriformes > Plotosidae > Neosilurus > Neosilurus hyrtlii. Next base: position 10,678 of record JAOUQZ010043190.1, on the reverse strand, counting down.
CCAGGGCCACACCTCTGAGACCAAGCCACTCAGGGCCACACCTCTGAGACCAAGCCACCCAGGGTAATGCCTCCTAGACCAAGTCATCTTGGGCCACACCTCTGAGACCAAGCCAACCAAGGCCATACCTCCTAGATCAATCCACCCAAAGCCACACATCCTAGATCAAGCCACCCAGGGCAACACCTCTGAGATGAAGCTACCCAAAGCCTTGCCTCCTTGACCAAGCCACCCAGAGCCAGATCTCTAAGATCAAGCCACCCAGGGCCAGACCTCTAAGACTCTTGGGACCAAGCCATCTAATGTCATGCCTCCTAGACTAAGCCATCCAGGGAAATGCCTCCTAAAACAAGCCAACCAGGGCCACAGGTCTAAGACCAAGCCACTCAGGGCCTTGCCTTCTTGACCACGCCACCTAGGGCCACACCTCTGAGACAAAGCCACCTAAGGCAATGTCTCATAGACCAAGCCACCCAGGGCCATATATCCTAGACCAAGCCACCCAGGGCCTCACCTCTGAGACCAAGCCACCCAGGGTCACACGTCTAAGACCAAGCCACTCAGGGCCACACCTTTGAGACCAAGTCACCCAGGGAAATGCCACCTAGTCCAAGACAACCAGGACTGCACCCCTGAGACCAAGCCACTCAGGGCCATGCCTCCTTGACCAAGCCACCTAGGACAAAGCCTTGTAGACCAAGCCACCCAAGGCCATGCCACCTAGACAAAGCCACCCAAGGCCACACCTCTGAGACCAAGCCACCTAGGGCAACACCTGAGACCAAGACACACAGGGTCATGACTCAAAGACCAAGACACTCAAGACCACACCTCCGAGACCAAGCCACTCAGGGTCACACCTGAGACCAAGCCACCCAGAGTAATGCCACCAAGACCAAGACAACCAGGACTGCACCCCTGAGACCAAGCCACTCAGGGCCATGTCTCCTTGACCTAGCCACCCAAGGCCACACCTCTGAGACAAAGCCACCCAAACACCTCATAGACCAAGCCACCCAAGACAACACATCCTAGACCAAGACACCCAAGGCCATGCCTCCTAGACAAAGCCACCCTGGGCCACACCTCAGACTAAGCCACCCAGTGCCCTGCCTCTGAGACCAAGCCACCCAGGGCCATGCCTCTGAGACCAAGCCACCCAGGGCTATGCCTCTGAGACCAAGCCACCCAGATCCTCACCTCCTAGATCAAGCCAACCAGGGCCACACCTATGAGACCAAGCCAATCAGGGCCACACCTCTGAGACCAAGCCACCCAGGGTAATGCCTCCTAGACCAAGCCACCTTAGGCCACACCTCTGAGACCAACCCATGCAGGGCCATGCCTCCTAGACCAAGCCACCCAGATCCTCACCTCCTAGATCAAGCCAACCAGGGCCACACCTATGAGACCAAGCCATTCAGGGCCACACCTCTGAGACCAAGCCACCCAGGGTAATGCCTCCTAGACCAAGCCACCTTAGGCCACACCTCTGAGACCAACCCACGCAGGGCCATGCCTCCTAGACCAAGCCACCCAAGGCCATACCTCCTAGATCAATCCACCCAAAGCCACACCTCCTAGATCAAGCCACCCAGGGCAACACCTCTGAGATGAAGCTACCTAAGGCCTTGCCTGCTTGACCAAGCCACCCAGAGCCAGACCTCTAAGATCAAGCCACCCAGGGCCAGACCTTTAAGACCAAGCCACTCAGGACCACACCTCTTGAGACCAAGCCATCTAGGGTCATGCCTCCTAGACCAAGCCATCCACGGAAATGCCTCCTGAAACAAGCCAACCAGGGCCACAGGTCTAAGACCAAGCCACTCAGGGCCAAGCCTCCACACCTCTGAGACTAAGCCACCAATGGCCAAGCCTCTTAGACCAAGCCACTCAAGACACACCTCCTAGACTAAACTACCCAGGGCCACACCTCTGAGACCACACCCCCCAAGGCCTTGCCTCTGAGACCAAGCTACTCCTGGCTACACCTTTAAGACCACACCGCCCAAGGCCTTGACTCCAAGACCAAGCCACCCAGGGCCATACCTCTGAGACCAAGCCACCCAGGGCCATGCCTCTGAGACCAAGCCACTCCGGGTCACATCTCTGAGACCAAGCCACTCAGGGCCACACCTCTGAAACCAAGCCACCCAATGCAATGCTTCCTAAACCAAGCCAACCAGGGTCATGCCTTTTAGACCAAGCCACTCAGGGCCATGACTCCTAGACCAAGCCACCTAGGGCCACACCTCTGAGACCAAGACACTCCACCCAATGCCCCACCTCCTAGACAAAGCCATTCCAGGGCCACAACTCTAAGACCAAGCCACCCAAGGTCTTGCCTCCTAGACCTAGCCACTCAGGGCCACACCTCTGAGACCAAGCCACCCAGGGTAATGCCACTTAGACCAAGACAACCAGGACTGCACCCCTGAGACAATGCCTCCTTGACCAAGCCACCTAGGACAAAGCCTCGTAGACCAAGTCACCCAAGGCCATGCCTCCAAGACAAAGCCACCCAGGGTCACACCTCTGAGACCAAGCCACCCAGGGCAACACCTGAGACCAAGCCACCCAGGGCAACACCTGAGACCAAGCCACCCAGGGCAACACCTGAGACCAAGCCACCCAGGGCCATGTCTCTGAGACCAAGACACTAATGACCACACCTCCGAGACCAAGTCACTCAGGGCCACACCTGAGACCAAGTCACCCAGGGTTACGCCACCAAGACAAAGCCAACCAGGACTGCACCCCTGAGACCAAGCCACTCAGGGCCATGCCTCCTAGACAAAGCCACCCAGGGCCATGCCTCCTAGACAAAGCCACCCAGGGCCATGCCTCAGACCAAGCCACCCAGGGCCACACCTCAGACCAAGTCACCCAGGGCCACACCTCAGACCAAGCCACCCAGGGCAACACCTGAGACCAAGTCACCCAGGGCCACACCTCAGACCAAGCCACCCAGGGCAACACCTGAGACCAAGCCACCCAGGGCCATGCCTCTGAGACCAAGACACCCAAGGCCATGCCTCCTAGACAAAGCCACCCAGGGCAACACCTGAGACCAAGACACCCAGGGCCATGCCTCTGAGATTAAGCCACCAAGGGCCATATGTCTGAGACCAAGCCACCCAGGGCCACGCCTCTGAGACCAAGACACCCAGGGCCATGCTTCTGAGATTAAGCTACCCAGGGCCACATGTCTGAGACCAAGCCACTCAGGGCCAGACATATGAGACCAAGCCTCTCAGGGCCAGACATATGAGACCAAGCCTCTCAGGGCCAGACATCTGAGACCAACACCTGGGCCACGCCTAATAGATCAAGCCACCTAGGGCCACACCTCTGAGACAAAGCCACCTAGGGCAAAGCCTCTTAGACCAAGCCACTCAAGACACACCTCCTAGACCAAGCCACCGAAGACACACCTCCTAGACCAAGCGACCCAAGGCCACACCTCCTAGACCAAGTTACCCAAGGCCACACCACCTAGTCCAAGCCACCATAGGCCACACCTTCTAATCCAAGCCCCACAGACCAGGCCACCTAGACCAAGACATCATAGGCCACAACTCCTAGACATGGCCACCCTTGACTACTCCAAAACCCACCTGTTTCTGACATGTATGTTTTATGTAATGTACAAGCGTGTGCGTGTGTGTATTCCTCACCAACATCGAAGGCATACAGTACGTTACATGCCCCTTCTGTGTCATTCCTCCCCCCCCAGATGTAGATAGTATCTTCCACCAACACAGCTGTGTGTCCATAACGCATGTAGGGCACTTCACGGGCATGCTCCCTCCCTCCTGTCCTCACTGGAGGAAGCTTTGTCCAGCGCAGGGACACTACAACATACACACATACCCATGCATATGAGCACACGTTATTGCAATGAGCATTTTAATCTGTTTAAAATAAAGCCTGTGTACAATATTTATATTTGCCCTCTGAGTAGATTGGAAAAATTGTACCTAAATACCTGAAACAATCAATCAATCTGAACAAGCAGAGTGTATGTACAAGGTGTTGATGATACCCGTGTTGAAAATGTGTACGTCAATCTGCCGTAGTGTCTCGTAGTCCTCCCCTGAGCAGTAACCTCCGAATGAGTAAACTTTATGTCCCACAGCCACAGCAGCATGATTCACCCTTCGGGGGCCACCGTCCAGACAGACTGTCCAGCGCAGCATCACACACACACACACACTCACACACTTAAGGGCACGTACCCACACACACTGCCACAGCAATGCAGCATCCAGCACACACACACACACCTCCAATTCATCACCATTGCAACCAAACTATCGCCATCACACCTACAAACAAAACAAAATAAAAAAACATTCACACAGTAAATACACAGCACACACTCAAAATATAATATCTGCATTGAGAGCATCTGGACTAACCACACTAATTCACTATATCTGTGAGTGTGTGTCTGATACTGTTCTGTAAACAAAGCTCTATGTACGAAATAATTATACATGTGCTATTTACATATAAAGTGTTTTGATCTCAGCTGAAGTAGTACCTTTAACCACACACACACACACACACACACACACACACACACACACACACACACACACACACCTAAAGAGGTCTGATGGAAATAATTCATACTGTAACTCACAGAATTCAAATTCAATAAATATTTTTACTAGTGCCCAAGTTCACAGGTCACTCCTTGCTTATCTCTAACTCACTGCGTAGTTTACTGAAGTGTAGAGAAAACACCTGTAGAATATATAACCCTAACAATTATTGAATATGGCGGAAAACTGACAGATGCCTGAAAAGGCATTTTTCAAAGTTGAGATGAAGTAATATGAAAACTATAGTGAACTGAGTCATGTTTTTTATTTTGTTCCTTTGCTAAACTATTCCGAAAGCTGTGACAGCAAGGAGATTTTAAAAATTGCTTTAGTTATTTTTTGTTACCTTTGCGAAATGTTGTAAGTGCACAATTTACAAGATGCATTAACTTCAATTCATTATTGGCCTTCCAATGGTAAACAATGCATTTTTTATATTTTTCACTAGGCACATTATTGCTGAAAATCAAAGCAATGTGACATCAGCCTATTTTTGTCCTTGAAATCAGACTGTAAACTCCAGTACATTTTTCATGAAAATGGCAAAGCAAATCTTAAATAACTGTTCAATACAATCTATTTATCTGTTTTAATGCAACTTATAGACTTAGAATAGGTGATAATCTGATTGTAAAAAATACCCTAACCCTAATATGATGACTATTATGTTGATACCAGAAGTATTCTGATGCAGTTAACAGAGCCTGTGAGTGTTGTTTTACACATTTTAAGCTTGTTTTCTAGTTGATCTACCTGTTAGACATAGAAAAGTTAAAATTTCCTTCTTGTCCCATTATTATCATAACATTTTTGCAATTCTCACTACAGCTCAGCAGACAACTGCAGAGAGAAATGCGCGTTGAAACTTCTGCATCGTTTCCCACAAACTAGTTAAGTGAAGTGGTGTTGTATGCTTAGTTTAGCAGTTTTCTGTCAACAAGTTTAGCCTAATTACTAGAAGTTAACTAGATCAAGAGACTTGATTAGATCTGCATTACAATCCACATAGTTTATGGTGCATTATTATTAGTGCCATTATTAGGAAGTGGGTTTCCTGCCCTTTTCTTTCACCGTTTAATTGTACCAAGATTGGTAATTATTTTTTAGAATATATTATTTTTTAGAATATAATATTTTTTAGTACATTCTCGTTCTTTTCAACCGTCCTAGTATTTTATTAATTTATTTTACATATATAAAAACATACTGGGCTTTCAAATAAAGCCAGCAGCCAACGGGATTTTCTCTGAACTGCTTTCATTTTCCAAAGAAAAAATCTGCATATTTCCTACACACAACGTGTCTCCCACCATCTTGCACACTAATTTAATTAAAAAAATATATTTGATCATTTGGTCATTCTGGTTAGTGTACTTACTACTCAAGCTGCTTTTCACAACAAATAGAGCAAAGCACACTTCAGATCTGTTAAACTGGCATTAGAGAGCAACCTTTTTTAGCATTTTTTTATTTATTGTTCACAGAATATTTTGGATTTCCTACATAATCTCTCCTCTGATAAAATATGGGATTTTTCCTTATCAGCACGAGTAGAAAAGCTAATCTAGTTTGTTGTGCACCTCCAAAACAGATAATAAAAACCTAGGTTAAATTATTTAAAACCACATGAGGAAATTATGCCATGACCTGACATAAGATGAACACGTCATAGAGGAATATAATTTGGAAGCCATGTATATATTATTACTAGAACTATAATTATTATTACAAAGATTAAAAATAATAATAAAACTAATAAGTAATGATCTAATTAATTATAAATGTAAGTATAATTTTATTATTAATATTACAACAATAAAGGTACAAAAATATATTGAATTTACTTTAAAAGCATCAGTTGTTTTAGATTAAACTGTTGCAAATAAATCACATTATTAAAAGATATATATATATTCACTGTATTTTGCTGTCATTTACTGTGTTATTACACTGAATGAGAGAATAAAGAGTATTGAAAGAAGTACACAGAGCACCGAATAAGAGAACACAGATTACTGAATAAGAGTACACAGAGCACTGAATAAGGTAACACAGAGTAACAAATAAGAGAACATAGAGCACTGAATAAGAGTACAGAGTACTGAATAAGAGTACACAGACTACTGAATAAGAAAACACAGAGCAGTGAATAAGAGAACACAGAGCACTGAATAAGAGAACACAGAGCACTGAATAAGAGTACACAGGGTACTGAATAAGAGTACACAGAGTACAAAATAAGAGAGCACAGAGCACTAAATAAAATAACACAGAGTACTGAATAAGAGTACACAGAGTACTGAAAAAGAGAACACAAAGAATTGAATAAAAGAACAGAGCACTGAATAAGAGTACACAGGGTACTGAATAAGAGCACACAGAACACTGAGTAGTACACAGAGCACTGAATAAGAGTACATAGACTACTGATTAAGAGTACATAGAATATTGAATAAGAGAACAGAGCACTGAATAAGAGAACACAGCGAACTGAATAAGTGTACACAGAGAACTGAACAGGAGTACACAAAGCACTGAATAAGAGATAAGAGTACACAGAGTACTGGCTAAAAGTACACAAAGCACTGAAAAAGAGTACACAAAGCACTGAATAAGAAAATAGAGAACACTGAAAAAGTGTACACAGAGAACTGAACAGGAGTACACAGAGCACTGAATAAGAGTACACAGACTAATGAATAAGAGTACATAGAATAGTGAATAAAAGTACACAGAGCACTGAATAAGAGAACAAAGAGTACTGAATGTGAGAACAATAAGCACTAAATAAGAGATCAGAGTACTGAATAAGAGTACACAGAGTACTGACTAAAAGAACACAAAGCACGGAATAGGACTACAGAGCACTGAATAAGAGTACACAGAGCACTGAATGAGAGAACACAGAGCACTGAATAAGAGAACACAGAGCACTGAATAGGAGAACACAGAGCACTGAATAAGAGTACACAGAGCACTGAATAAGAGTACACAGAGTAC
>JAOUQZ010043189.1:0-13611 GCA_028564935.1 Neosilurus hyrtlii | reverse complement strand
TGCAGTCGTTTGGGGAGAGTTACAGCACACTCCTGACTGGTCCATTTAATGTGTGACAGAAAGGTCAGGGTGTCTTGTTAGCAGCTTCTTGACTACAGCGCTGCTACGGCAATAAATTGAGCAGCCCGAAATAGAAATGTCATGCAGCAGATACACCCGGGTCATCATTTTTCACCGTGTTAAACTATGAGCTATGAGTTTTGAAGATGCATAAACCCACACTATGTGGCAGCCGGCCCTCAGCAGCTCACCTCATTAAAGAGCAGTGGTCTGCTCAGATACTGTAAACAAAACGATGTCGTAATAGAGTCTCGAGGAAGGGAAACACCAAAAATTCCAAAGGAACACTGCTAAACCACTCATGAACAACAGCTTTATTGTGTAAAATCCTACACAAGATCTTGTAGTGCTCCTGTAAAATTCATTCTGCAGATCCTGTAGACTTGATTCAGTGGATCTTGTTGTGATCCTCTTAGAATAATTCAGTAGTTCTTGTAGCAATACTGTAAAAATAGTTCAGTAGGCCTCTAGAATTAATTCCAAATATCGGTAGCAGTAATATAGAAATGATTCAGTAAATTGTGTCATGATCTTGTAGCAATAGTTCCATAGATCTCACCGCAATCCTGTTGAAATAATTTAGTATGTCTTGTAGCAACCCTGCAGAATTAATTCGGTGAAGTGTGTAGCAATCTGAATTGAAATAATTCAGTAGATCATGTTGCAATCAGGCAGATATAGCTCAGTAGATCGTGAAGTGATTGTGTCGAATTAATTCAATAGATCTCGTAGCAAAACTTTAAAAATAGTTCGGTAGATCTTGTCACAATCCTGTAGAAATTATTCAGTAGCTGCTGTAATGATCCTCCAGAATTCATTCAGTGAAGTGTGTAGAAATACTGTAGAAATAATTCAGTCAATCTTGCAGTGATCCTGTAGAAATAATTCAGTAGATCATGTATCAATCAGGCACAAAGAGTTCAGTAGATCCTTTAACGATCCTGCAGAAATAATTCCGTAGGTCATGTAGCAATCAGGCAGAAAGACTTTAGTAGATCCTTTAGCGATCCTGTAGAAATAATTCAGTAGGTCATGTAGCAATCAGGCAGAAAGAGTTGAGTAGATCATGTGGTGATCAGGTTAAAAAAAATTAGTAACCTTTGTAGCGATCCAGTAGAAATTATTCAGTAGCTCCTGTAGCGATCCTGTAGAATTAGTCCAGTAGTATAACTGTGTAATGGTTATGTAAAAATACGCCAGGAGATCTTGTTGGAATCTAGCACAAATGACTAAGTAGATCTGGCAGAAATCCTATGAAATGATTTGTAAAACCTGGAGCCCACACCACGTCCTTACCGGTTTCCATTGTGGTTCTGATACACTGTACAAGTTCTTACTGTAAACATTTTGTAATGGCATCAAAACAGGATGTGATGAGTGACAAGCGACCATGATGGTAAGTGAAATAAGCCATTAGAAATTTTATCACATGACATGAAGTGGGCGGGTACAATGTAAAGCAGAGCTGAACTCGGGTCCACATTTCTCAAAATGGCTGCCATTTCCTGTGAGTACATATTTATCCATGTTTAACTCTTTCCACTTCATGGAGAATAAGAGCCCCTGGTCAATATTTGACGTACAATAATTATAACAATAATAAGGTATTTATTATGGTAATATTATCTATTATAAGCTAACATCGACACTCCAAGTAGCTAATAGTAGCTGGCAACGAGTACTTTACTAGCAGCCCACGTATGGCATTTTTTTCTTTAATTTTAGACCTAATATAAATAAATTATACACACACACACACACATATATACATATCCTATGTCTGATGAATGTATTATAAAACTTTCAATGATTTTTCATGGATTTGTAAAACTACAATCCTTAAAAAATATCATAAATTCTCCATGAATTAATCATGAAACCCTTCGTGAGATATGTTGAAAGCTCTTACAAGAAAATGGCAATAAAAAGCTACAAACAATCTAAACTCGGGAACATATTTATAATAACATACTCCTGTTACACGAGAACTGCTCATGATCTGCCAGCACGTTAGTCTTGGAATCTCGGAAACTCTTAGTGATTCCAGAGATATTTGGCCGTGGGATAGAAAGAAAGAAAGAAAGAAAGAAAAAGACAAAAATAAAAACTCTAGGGTGCTCTTGGACAGCTCGGTCTTCATCACCGACGGAAAATACCACTGAACAGAGCAAAAGATTGATGTGGAAAGTAGATTTTATTTTAAGAACATCACATCTGGGAGCTGTCTGCAGATCTGAAAATGCTGTCACGGAGACAGGGTTTGTCTAAACAGGTCAATAATAGCAGTCTATAAAGCTGATGTCAGGTGTGCATGAGAACAGGAGAGACCAGACTCTGATCAACATCCACCAAGATTACAGAGCCGCATTTTTCAGCAACGATACATAAACAGGAAAAAGAAACAACAAACTACTCTGGTTTAACCTCCATCCCGACAACCATTGTTCACCCGGTTTTAACGTCCTACTGTGGAATGGTGTTCCAAGTTTTAAAGACTTGGCTAAACAAAACGAGTCAAGTGCTGAAGTTGAAGTGAATGTCACTAAATGTCCCCAAGATGGACTGTTGTACAACAGTGCCTCAGATAATAATGCCACTTCAAGGACATTTTAGGAAGGAGTCTCCAGTGTCTGCAAACATTTGGCACAAAAAAACATTCAAATGTAAAGCTACAAAAGTATTTAAGGTGTTGTGTTGGGTCAGGCACTGTGCAGTTGTTTAACAGTTTGGGGAAAGAAGCTGTTCAGCATCCTTATGATGTCTCAGTGCAAATTCCTGTAACGTGTGTCAGAGGGGAGCACTTTAAAGAGGTGGGGTGCAAGATGAGTGGCGTCTCTAATAAATAATCTTAGAAGCCCGGCTCTGACATAAAGACAGGTAAATATTCTCAACTGAAAGCAGCTGTGTGCCGATGAGGCTTTGTGGAGTATTTACAACATGCTGCACAGCCCTCTGGTTTGGCATATAACACGTAAAACTATAAAGAAACCATGTGCTGTAATAGGGTTTTTAATCTCCTTTAAATGTTTAGTATATACTACAAACAAAATAAAATGAATGTTTTATTGTTTATTTTTTACATATTTTAACCATAACAAAGGCAGGTCAGGTGAGATCTGGGCACTCTAAGCCCAGTTCTGTGTAGATAATGGCTACTACTATAACTGTTTAGCCTACTCATTCAGAGTTTCATGAATATTACATGGACATACACTGCACAGAAACACCCTCCTTGAGGGGTTTGCGTGTCCTAATGATCCAGGGAGCTATGTTGTCGGGGGCATTTTGCCCCAGATAGGGTGACCCAAGGCAAACAGGTCCTAGGTGACGGTCCAGACTAAGCGCAGTTCAGAAGACCTCTATGACCATTATTTCAAGGACACAGTTTCCCTTGCCTGGATGCGGGTTACTGGGGTCGAAGGCGAGCACCTGGTGGACCCACCACCTGTGGGAGGGGCAATAGGGGTTGGGTGCAGTGAGAGCCGGGTGGCAGCCAAAGGCATGGGCTCTGCCGAACTGAGCCTCGGCTACTGACTCTGGCTTTTGGGAAGGAGCCTGGGCTGGTGCGTGAGGTTGAGAGATTCCGACTAGATATAATCAAGCTCACCTCAATACATAGCTTGGGCTTTGGAACCACCCATCTCAAGAGGGGCTGGGCCTTGTTTTATTCTGGAATTGCTCATGGGGAGCAGCGGCGAGCCGGTGTGGGCATCCTTGTTGCCCACATGTTGGGGTTCTCCCCAGTTGACGAAACGGTAGCCTCCCTCCACCTACAGGTGGGGGGACGGGTCCTGTCTGTTTTTTTGTGCTTATGCACCAAATAACAGTTCAGAATACCCACCCTTTTTGGAGTCCCTAGGAGGTGTGCTAGAGGGTGCTCCCCCTGGGGACTCTCTTGTCGTCCTGGGAGACTTCAATGCCCATGTGGGAAATGACAATGTGACCTGGAAGCATGTGATTGGTAGGTACGGCCTCTCCGGTCTGAACCCAAATGGTGTTTCATTGTTGGACTTCTGTGCTCATCACAATTTGTCTATCACAAACATAAGTGTCCATAAGTGCACATGTCACCAGGACACCCTAGGCCGTTAGGGTCTCATGGGAACACTTGGCAGAGTTTCCTGTCAGAAGGGCCTTCAAGTCCTACCGCCGGCAGAGCTACAACCACATCCCAATGAAGGCCAGGGACAAAGAGTCTGAATGGGCCATGTTCCGTGTCTCCATTATTGAGGCGGCAGCCCAGAGCTGTTGGTAGAAGGTCGTCGGTGCCTGTTGTGGGAGCAACCCCGAACCAGGTGGTGGACACCTGCGGTGAGGTGGGCTGTCAAGCTGAAGAAGGAGGCCTATCAAGTCCTTTTGGCCTGTGGGACTCCCAAGGCAGCAGACAGGCCAAACGTGATGTAGCCCAGGCTGTCGTTGATGCAAAATCTCAGGTGTGGGAGGAGTTCATTGAGGGTCTGAAAAAGGTTCTGGATCACCATCCGGTGCCCCAGAAGGGGGAAGCAGTACTCCATAAGCACTGTTTACATTGGAAGTCAAGAGCTGCGCACCTCGACTGCTGATGTTGTCAGGATATGGAATACTTTGAGGACCTCACCAATCCTACCAACATGCCTTCTGTGGAAGAAGAAGAGCCTGGGGGCTTGGGAGGGGGTCTGCCCATCACTGCGGCAGAGGTCGCAAAGGTAGTTAAAAAGCTTCTCAGTGACTGGGCTCTAGGGGTGGACAAGATCTGCCCTAAATACCTCAAGGCTCTGGATGTTGTATGACCGTCTTGGTTGACACATCTCTGCAACATCATGTGGTCATCAGGGGCTGTACCTCTGGATTAGCAAACCAGGGTGCTGGTTCCCCTTTTTAAAAAAGGGGACTGGAGAGTGTGTTCCAACTATTATGGAATCACACTTCTCAGCCTACCTGGGAAAGTCTATTCAGGAGTACTGGAGAGAAGGATCTGGCTGATGGTTGAACCTTGGATTCAGGGGGAACACTGTGGTTTTTGTCCTGGTCACAGCACTCTTGACCAGTTCTACACACTCTACAGGATCCTGGAGGGGGCATGGGAGTTTGCCCAACCTGTCCACATGTGCTTTGTGGACTTGAAGAAGGCTTTTGACCGTGTCCCTCAGGCTATCTTGTGGGGTGTGCTCCGGGAATATGGTATACTGGACCCGTTGCTACGGGCCATGCGATCTCTGTACTACTGGAGCCAGAGCTTGGTCCACATTGGTAACAACATGCCAAATTCATTTCCAGTGGGGGTTGGACCCCACCAAGGCTGCCCTTTGTCACCGGTTCTATTCATAATTTTTATGGATAGAATTTTTAGGCACAGCCGAGGCATTGAGGGATTCTGGTTTGGTGGCCATAGGATCTCATCTCTGCTTTTAGCAGATGATGCTGTCATTTTGGCTTCATCGGGCCGGGACCTCCAGCTCTTGCTGGAGCAATTCGCAGCTGAGTGTGAAGCCAACAGGATGAAAATCATCACCTCCAAGTCCAAGCCCTTGGTTCTCAGCTGGAAAAGGGTGGAATGCCCCACCGGGTCTGGACTGAGGTCCTGCCCCAAGTGGAGGAGTTTAAGTGTCTCGGAGTCTTGTTCACGAGTGAGGGAGATCGACAGGTGGATCAGTGCAGTCTCTGCTATAAAGTGGAGCTTGTACTGGTCCGTCATGGTGAAGAGGGAGCTGACCCGGAAGCAAAGTCTCAATTTACCAGTCAATTTACGTTCCTGCCCTCACCTATGGTCATGAGCTTGAGCAATGACAGAAAGAAAAAGATCGCGAATACAAGAGGCTGAAATTAGCTTCCTTTGCAGGGTGGCAGCACTCTCCCTAAGAGACAGGGTGAGAAGTTCTGTCATCTGGGAAGAGCTTGGAATAGAACGGCTGCTCCTCCGCATTGAGAGGAGCCAGTTGAAGTGGTTCAGATTCTGATTAGAATGCCTCCCGAATGCCTCCCTGGTATGGTGTTTTGGGCATGTCCAACCACTAAGAGACCTCAGGGTCGACCCAGAACATGCTGGAGGGACTACGTCTCTCGGCTGGTCTCAATGCTTAGGCTGCTGTCCCTGCGACCCGATCCCGGAACAAGCGGAAGTAGATGACCAAATGAATGAAGAAACACAAGGAGGAAAAATAAATTTTTTATGATAAAAAAAATATTTTATGGTTTATATTTATAGTTTAAGCATGATAATGATGCCACCTGCTCCAAATAGCCATGATACACTGTAAGTGTCTGTTCTTTTAATTCAAGCATTAATTGCTCAGAATAATGTAATGTAATGTAAAAATTTTTATTCCCTCACAGCCAACCAATAAGATCACTCTGTTCCCATGTAGTATATACTAATGCTGTTGAACCGACATGAAGCCCATATACACTATTAACCTGAACAACATTTAAAACTCTTCTATAAATCTTGTGTGCACTCATTTCTTTCAAGTTCTGGCTAGTTTCCTCCTATATTAATCCTTTTCCTTATGCAAACTGTTTTTGGTGTTTGAATGCATCTTTGAGTGAAATAAAGATTGAATACAGACACCTGTTTTATAAATGCATCGTCTCACATGCAAAGTCTTAAAACTCCAACGACTGTGCCAGCATCAGCATCGGCCAAGTTCTAAACCAAGGACTGAACTGAGGTTGACATCTGGTCTTCCATTTCTCTGATTATTTTAGCCATCAAAGAATCCTGACATTCAGATGGATGTGATCAAATCCCCAGGTTGTCGACTAGAAGTACATTCTGAGACCATCATCCATCTCTAATGAGACAAGACGCTCCATCAAACTCTCCATCTACTGTCAGAAGTATTGGATTAAAAAGTGTTTCCAATCACAGATAATAACTCTTCACCCATTCAGCCTCCACATGCAGGGCAGTTTTGCTTTTTCCTTAACCGGCACTCCAGAAAAAAAAAGAAGCATATTAGCAATGTAGAAAATATGCGGATGCGCTCACGCACAGGAGGGGTGAAGCCATGGAGTGGTCATGACCTCTTTTCATGCACGAATGAGATGGATCAAAGTCATGCTCTATGATTCCCTCCAGCCTCCATGCTGGTGTTGTGATTGTCGGCTTCCAGATCCGATGCCCTCAAAGACTGATTTAGGGATTCTTTCATTCCTGATGTTCTTCTGTGAGTGAATATTAGAACGAGTCACTGAGGAAGTTCACGCAAGTCTGCTGTCCATCAATTTAATGACATCAATTATTAATTTATTGGCGAGATTTTATATCTTTCTGCACTCCAAATCTGATCAATAAGGAACAGAAATGCGAGATGAGACCATATTATGATTATGAAAATGTTAATACTGATGATGATGATAATAGGGGCACTAGGCACCATAGTCAAGTGGGTACAGTAGCGGGTTTGGGACTGAAAGGTCGCTGGTTTGATTCCTGAACCAGCAGGAAAAAATGTGTGGTGGCGGGAGAGTGAGCTGCACCTTCCCTTCCTCCACCATCATGGCTGAAGTGCTCCTGGGTAAAGCACTTAACCACCAACTGCTCTCTGGGTGCCTCTATGTGTGGCAGCCCACTTCTCCAAGTGTGTGTGTGTGTGTGTGTGTGCTCACTTTGGATGGGTTAAATACAGAGGCAATAATTTAAATTTATGTGCAATATTTGTTTCTTAAGTGCAATTTTGAGGGGGCTCTGAGTACAAGAATTTCATTGCCGGTAGTGATGTTTCATTGTTACCTGTATATGAAAAAATAAGCTTCCCTTTCAGGATTAATACAGTATATAAAAAAATAATAAAAAAAACCCCAAAAACTTTAATCTAACTGCACTTTCTTTAATACTAGAAATGCTGGCTAAATTGTAGAATTCCTTTCAAATGCATATTTTAACACAGAGTACCTGTTTGGGTTCTGTGGGTAGAAAGAATAATGCTACAAAAACTCTAACAGCTCAAATCACTTAATAAGAGGTTACTTATTGGATTAATATGTTTGATATATGAATGGTTGTATAATGAGGACACACTATACCTTTCCCTGTTGCTGGGGCTCCCTCAACATTTATCACCAAGTATTTTCTCCTTAAAACGTATATATAATGTACCTTTCATTCAAATAACTGGACTGTAGTTAAGTATTTAGAGTTAAGCTTTAACAACATCACTGCCGAGATGGCATTGGTTAAGGTAGTAAATTAAGTACTATTGATCTTCAACCAGACATACAGTACCAGCCTAGACACTCATTCCTGCTTCAGAACTTTCGCAAACGTGCATACAAAGTATAATATGGCATTCCTCAAGTCTCTATTCTAGGGCTGCTGTTTTTCCTATATATGGAACCACTTCCTACAATTAAACCCTTGCTTCAGTTCGCCTGGTCGAGGCTCAGCAACATTATGAACTTTTGCAAATGTGCATGCAAAGTACAATATGGCATTCCTCAAGTCTCTACTCTAGGGCTGCTGTTTTTCCTATATATGAAACAACTTCCTACAATTAAACCCTTGCTTCAGTTGGTCTGGTCGAGGCTCAGCAATATTAATGTTGAAATAAAATGAAGTCAGCTGATGACCGTGAATGTACTGAATGATCAGATGATCCCATAAATTCACTTTTTCTTCCCTGATGACATGGATATAACATTGGGGCTTAAACACAGAGAGTGGTTCAGGGAGCATGAGGAATCATTTTCACACCTGTATTGGCACCCCAGAGTCCTGACAATAAAATTGAATACAACTCTGGACTGAAATACACATTGTGGTGTTGCATAAGGTTGTTGAAACTATGCCACGGTGAATGGGTGCTGTAATCAAAGCTAAAGAATGTGCAACTTCTTTATGGCCAGGCAGTGTACATTTATTAGTCAAAGGTAATGTATGTAGTTTGATTGTATGTTTTTGTAGAAGTTTATCTTTTTGCCCTAAAATTCTTGTTGATGGTAAAAAAATCTAGTCCTTTAAAATGCCCAGACACAGTCACCCTTTCAGCAAAAAATTTTACACTGACATTTCAGCTCTCTGTGAACTCAGCGACCTTGTTGTGTCCATGTATCACATTTGCTTGTATGATATAGCTATTAGGTTTTGCTCCTGCTGAGTATTTGTGCTTTTTATTTCAGTCCCACACCTGTGAGCAGAGTGAAGATCGGAGATGAGACCCAACACTGAGCATGACTCTCCTCTGCCTGGGCCTTAGTCAGTAAATGGTTCTGATTACTTAATCTGAGCTACTGCGATCAGAAACAGAGCTTTATCTGTTCTTATGAGACTTGCACTTATTGACACGGTGTGTGCATGCTCGTGAAACGAGTGACATAATGCTATGATGGTGTTTCAACTGAAACTCCCCATAAACCTCAGGGGGGGAGGAGGATGGAGGCTTAAAAAAAAAAAAGGCAAAGAAAAGAAAAACAGGCAGCAACATGTTCTGCTGATGTCATCCTGCATTCTGACCAATCAGAGACCACTACACGTCTAATTCATAACACGCTGAGGTGGTTTTGATGATCATTGCTTCCACCTACTGGTACAAATAGATAGTACAAGCCATAAAAAGTATATATGGAGTACATGTACGCGTACTACAATTATTATAATTTTAATTTGAATAACAAAACCGATGTTTAAGCAAGATTTGTAAAAGAATATGGAAAAAAATTATTATTGTATGGCCTTGCATAAGTTACTCCATAATTAGAAGGTAGGTGAGGGGTGGTCCAGTAGGTGGTTATGTAACAGGGTAGACGGGGATATTTGGATTGGTATGTGGTTCATCCCCAGTATTGGAGGTGGATAATGTGCATGAACTGGTGACAGTGAACCAATCAGATCGTACCGTTCCCATGTAGCATATGAAATAACGTACATGAAGAAGAAAAGAAATATGCAGTTATAGTCATTGTATTGAAAAACCAAGTACTTACACCTCCCATTGTAATTCCATCGATGAGTGCCACATAGGGCTTCCTGTAAGTTCCTAAAGGCACAGTAGAATTGGAATTAAATAAATAATCTTGCTTTTCAGTTTTCAGAAATGTGTGAGCAGATAAACACTGAACTTTACCTATAGCGTTGTTTAAAGTGTACTCTTCACGGAAGAAGTCCTGTGCAAAAGAACCGCCCCCTTTACTGTTTACCGCTTCTGTAAGAGCTGCGAGCGGAGAAAAAAAAACCCAACCCACACACCACTTTCTTTAATCTCGTTAAGACAGAACCCCTTCCCCGTCACAATTATTATACAGGTGTTAATGTTTTAATGGTATACCTCTGATGTCTCCTCCTGCACAGAAGGCTTTACCACCAGCACCTTTAATAATTACAAGATCTGTATCCAAATCATTCTCCCATTCCTGAAATAAATAAATAAATAAACTAGTACACGGGTACACAGATATGCCTTCAAGTATTTTCTATGTTGGAGGTCAAAGGACAAGGTGAAGATTAGAGGGACATGAAACAGGTACATGACACTCTACCATCTGCAGATATATTCATACACCAAGTTTGGTATTCCTAGGTGTTGAACTTCAGGAGATTTGCTCCACACAAACCTTTTGACAGAATGACGGAAGAACGAAACATGGCAACACTACAAATACACGGCTGTAAGAAGTTAAGGTGCGATAGAAAAGCGACTGACACAAATGGTAATTCACGGCTGTCCTCTTTTCATTCTCAAATTTGTTGCGCGCATCACGTTTTGGTCGCCTGGTACATGAACTCATCGCGAAAAAAAATTCAAACATGCTTGAAATTTCTGCGAATGTCCCCAAACGAGGCTCTGACATGGAGTAGTCTCAGATTCTTCTCAAACAGTTCGGACATGTCATAGAAGGTCGCAAAGTCGTCGTTTCGCTCACAAACTATTTGTTTTTTTTGTTCGCGGGGAAAAGCGACAACTTGGAGACTTCCACACGGAAAGTTTCAAACTTGCTGGCATCCGCCATATTTCGTAAAATTGTGTCATCCTTTGTATTTTACTTAGCAAATAAAACATGTTTGATGTCATCATCATGTGATGCGAAACAATAATCGCTTGGCAACTGTTTAAAAGATCAAACATTTCTTGACAATTTGGCATTGTGGAGATCTTTACACAGGCCCATAGTAAGGATTTTGAATGGGGGGGGGGGTCTCAAGGCAGGATGATGGACCTTTTTGTCTGGCCGGGGGTACGTGGGCTGCCTAGGTCCCGGGAGAAACCATGGTGTGGGGCCCGTGGGGGTGAGGGGTTGATTTAGGGTTAGGAAGTTCCCCTGAAGCTCCTGATTAAAGTTAAAAATGACTTTTGGTCACACATTTTTTCACCAATAAAATATATATACACTTTACTTTGAGCAGCATGCAGAAGGATGTTTTTTATTAACAAAATGTTACAGCACTTCCTTTATGGTTTTCTTTATATCAACTCCTGAATATCACTATAAGTAGAAAAATAAAAGGAAGGCTCAGTTAAGGGAGCTGTGACATTTCTAGTAATATATAATAAATGGAGCAGGATCATATGCAACAACACTCTCAGTCTTTTTAAAATATTTAACATAAGGCATATTAAATATACAGGCATCACGCACAATATGGGGGTTTGATTGTGGGTAAAAACTATTCTGAAAGCTTTAAAACAACGGGGGGGAATTTTATCAGACACACACACTTTATCAGAGCCATTTTGTCGGGAATGCTTATATTTTAATAAGGTTGTGGCTGAAGATTTTCAACTGTCATTGGTCCTAAACCAGCGTGGCAAACTCATGGAAACTGCTACAGGTCCGTACGGACCAGTACAATTACGACTTAGCCCTGAGTCACTACTGGTCCAAACAAATTGCAACTGGTCCGTAAATGTACCTGCGTTTTTAGGGGGGGGAAATGCATTTAAAAAATGTTATTTCATTCCAAGACATGTAGAATTTGGCACCAGTGTTAGACACAATAATATATGAAATAGTGAAATATGGAGACAATCTGAAAGTTTCTTTAAGAAATTAGCATATGGCTTAATCTGGGATAAACAGCAACATTTCCGTGACACCGACTCTCAAATTAACTATATGGAAGTAAACAAGCTTTGAAATTTATGGTATTAAGTAAAATGTTTACTTGATTCCAATTTCTAGCATAGAATATTATAAAATCCACTGTATCATGTAATGAAAACATAAATTCCGGGAACCGACTGGGTAACGTCCATCACGCTTAACTAATGCAATTCATTCATCTAATAATATCTGCAGCATAAAATGTTTTTGTAGACAATCAGCAGAAGTGTATCAAACATTTCACGTGAAGAAGTTCTTTGGAGTTAGACTGTCGAAAATTGTATTAGTAACAAAAACTAACCAGAAAGACTTTTATTTTGAGATTCTATGCTGGGTTGGTCGTTCGTGTTAGGGGGAAGCACCTAATAAATCGTCCACACGGTTCTGTGTGTACATTGTTCGTAAGCATTCGGGTTTACAAGTCTCCTCCAGCATCATCATTTCCCAAAAGTCACTGCGCAATCACATGACCACACTTTATTAATATTCACTCAGTGTAGCAGCCCTTAGGAAGAACCAGTGGAGAGTCTCTACCAGGTGTTTGTGTGTTTATTCGTCTGACGTCTTTTAAACACCGTGAACGCTATAAAAAATAAATTCAAACATTTTTTTACTGCTTCCTGGGTAACAGGAAGGGTATTTAAAACATGCGCAGATCAATTAACAGGGGTTTTTACCACCATCTTTAACCTGAGCTAACAAAGAAGAGCACAGTGAGCTGCCTGAATGACTATCGCCCAGTTGCCCAAACCCACAATCACCAAATGTTTCGAGAGACTCGTCTTGTCTCACATTAAGACCGCCATCCCTGCTGATCTTGATCCACATCAGTTTTCATACAGAGCAAACAGGTCAACAGAGGATGCCGTCAATACAGCCCTCCACACAGCCCTCACACACGTGAGGATGCTGTTTGTAGACTTCAGCTCCGCTTTCAATACAGTTCTACCACATAAACTGGTTCAGAAGTTGGGCAACCTGGGCCTAGGGAGCTCACTGTGCACCCGGATACTGGACTTTCTTAGCAAGAGACCTCAGAACATCAGGATAGGAGACCACATCCCCTCAACTCTCACCCTGAACACCGGAACACCACAGGGGTGTGTCCTCAGCCCCCTCCTCTTCTCCCTCTTCACACATGACTGTTCCCCCATTCACACCAGCAACACCATCGTCAAATTCACCAACGACACCACCGTCACAGGTCTGATAACAGATACCGACGAGTCAGCCTGTGTAAATATGTGGATAAATGTATAAGTCTGTACATGTGTATATATGGGGATAGATGTATATGTGTTTGAATATACAGGATATATGTATGTATATGTGTGTATGTAGGTATATGCACATATATAGCTTAGTGTAGTTCCTTAGTTGTCTTTTGTGTACTTTTTTATAATTGGTGCTAAACAGAGAGCTGCTAAACTGTTTTTTATTGTTCATGCAACAGTTGACAATAAAGATCTCTTTTTATATATATATATAAAATCTTGAGTCGATTTTCCGTAGAACAGTGCTCGATACTATATAATA